>CM038002.1:3702172-3852172 GCA_021234005.1 Nephelium lappaceum
ATTTAGGCTATGGCACTTGGGATGTCTTCATGCTGCTCCTCATCATCCCTTGCATCATCATCATCAGCACGTGCATCATCATCATCACCACGTGCATCATCATCATCATCATCATCACGTGCATCATCATCATCATCATCACGTGCATCATCATCATCACCACGTGCATCATCATTATCATCATCATCCTCCTCACTCCCTCCGCCACCTACTTTATGTACCTCTTCGCCAACCAAATGCTTCGGATTGAATGATGTCCAATAATCCGTCTCCTTTTCGGCATCAGTAGGCTCAAGGGTTTGTGCAATACCAACTATCTGCAATTTACATATACAAATGGTTAGTTATATTATTATTAAACATGGTTAAAACAAGAAAAATGAAGGAAACCATTTTCAATTACTTTCACCACTTACAGGGGGAAAATCATTCAGGTTGGTTATGCCTTTCGGGGTCCTCTTCAGTGTCCCTCTCCTACACCTTGGCAGTTCATTTGCAATGATTGATTATTTTTCACTATCTTCTCTCGTAAGACCGGGAATATTTCCACCAACCACCACTATAATTTGATTAAACAAATACAAACATATAGTTAGTGTATATATATAAAATAAAATTCTATATCAACCAATTAAAAGGAAACTATTATTAATTATTTACCATATTAAGTATACCTGAAATGCCGGAATATAACCATAAAGATTAATGGTCTTCGGTGGGTTTTTCACCCGTCTTCAGTAATCGCCATATGGAGACAATGGATCAGCGTACTATAGCTCAATGTACCCCAAGGGAACGAGTTCCATAACTCCGCATTCTCTATCATCACCCACATAAAATGACCAATGCTAGCTCTGTCATCCTGCCCCATGAAGAGATGGAAAGCGATCCCTACATTTGCTAACTTCAAAAGATCCTCATCATTTAAAACATTTTCACCCGTACGACCCTGACGTCCTGTATGGCTCCTTGCCTCAACAAAGGTGGCTAGACTGGGGATACTCGGCGACACTCCATCAAACAATCGCCATAGGATGCTCTTTACATCATTTTGCACCGTATTGAAGATTTCTCGATCTACACCCCCAAAAGGAAGTCCCGTCACCAATAAAAACTCCTGTTTCCCAAACCTATATGTTCTTCCCCTGACTTCAAACCACATTTCATCACGGCGCCCATCGAGGATCTCCACCTCTCTCACAAGAAACCATAATATCACTAAAGCAGCTGTTGTATTGTTGCTGCTTATCTCTAAAATATGTCCGAATGGGCACTCTCTTATGAACCAGTCGTATAAGCCTCGTCTAGTAATCACCGCAATGATTTTACCAAGCCATTTTTGCCCAATATGTGTATTCCCGCTCGAATTCTTGCTAATTGTTTGTGAACTATATTTGTACTTGAAATCCATCTGTAGAAAACAACCAAAAACAGCAAATGATTAGTATAGTATTCAAATGTGAACAAAGAAAATTGATTTTTGTCTGGAAAACCGATCAATGATATTGATCGGTTTTTCAACAGGGATGGAAAACCGATCAATGATATTGATCATTGATCGGTTTTCCAGCCCAGTGTGAAACACCGATCAATATCATTGATCGGTTTTTTCACCAAAACCGATCAATGATAGAAAACAACCAGAAACTGCAACTAACTAGCATAGTATTCAAATGTGAACAACTAAAATCGGTTTTTAACTATGGCTGAAAAACCGATCAATGACATTGATCGGTTTTTCACCAGGGCTGGAAAACCGATCAATGATAGAAAACAACCAGAAACAGCAAATGATGTATAGTATTCAAATGACAAATGTGAACAAATATAATCGATTTTTAACTATGGTTGGAAAACCGATCAATATCATTGATCGATTTTTCACTAGGGCTGGAAAACCGATCAATGATATTGATCGGTTATTCACTTCGGTTTTTCACAGTACAGAAGAGAAAAACCGATCAACCTGTTGAAACCGAAGTGCAAAACCCCGAAGTCGAAAACCGAAGTTAACAACCGATTGTGAAAAACCGATTTCAAGAAATACAAAGGCCGACGATGATCGCAGCGTCATAACAACACAAATCTAACCTATTTCAACACAAAAACAACACAAATCTAACCTATTTCAACACAAAAACAACACAAATCTAACCTATTCTAATCTAATCATCATAACCTAACACAAATCCAACACAATTTAATCATCATAACACATAAAACATCTCAAATTTGCAAAACGAAATTAAAAAGTCCCTAACATGGTAGATTCGAGTACCTTGCCAAACTTGAGAAGGTCGCCGGCGGTCGGAGATGGTCTGCCAATGTCGAAAACGGCGAGAGAATGGCCGAAAACTGTCGAACGGCTGGTCGGGTCGTGCAAGGGGGCGATCGGGTACGGGTCGCACAGTGTGGGTCGAGTTTTTGAATGAGAAATCGGTGATGAAAATGACTTTTCACCGATTTCTTAGAAATATATATAGGAGGGGCTGTTTTGTAATTACATATTTTGGTTTTTTTAATTTTTTTGAAAATTAAGGGCTTATAGGTAAATATATGTAAGGGCATTATGGGTATTTTGGGTATATAATGAAATTAATTTGTTTGAGGGGTTAAATTCAATTTGTTTAAAAATATTGGGTAAAAACAAAAATTGTCATTTTGAAATGGGTATTTTTGGTAATTTTCGCTAAGATTTTATTACATACAAATATATGGCGCCATGATCCATATATATATATATATATATATGTATATATATCAAATGTGAATGTTTTGATGGATAAAAGGAGGAACATCGAGATGAGAGTTTCTAAAAAGAGAAAAATTATAGGTAATAAGGGAGAGAAAGAAAAGGGGCAAAAGGAGAAGAAGAGGAGGAAGGTAGAGAAAGTGAGGGGGATGAAGAAGAGGCTCTTGGTTTCCTAGAGGTAGGGGTTTTCTACCTCATGGTTTTTTCTTGTGTGATTTTGGTGTTTTGCTATTGTGATAACAATATTGAATGCAAGCTATTTTGATTTGTGTTAAAAGTAAGAGTAGATAAATGATGCACACACTTTATTAGAGATGTTATTTGTGTTTGTTACATGATGGAAAGTGTGAGTTATATTGATTTTCTCTTGTATTCAAAAGTGGTGGAACATCTCCACGTTGAAAAGATTTTTGTATTGTGAATGATGCATACACATTATTATTATAAAAGTTAAATACATGAAACTCTTCGGAGGTCAAGTATAGTATAAACGTATAAACATTTACGTTTTTATAATACACCATACGCTCCAGTTAACTTAAATGGATGTTTGATAGGCTTTCTCAATGAAATAATCAAAATGTTCTTACCTTTATAATTTTTATTTTATAAAATAAATTTAAAAACTTTAAAGTAAATTAAATAAACTTTTTTCAATCAAATCTCTACCATCCATCTTAAGATGGATGGTGGAGATCAATTTGGAAAAAAATTAAATTAAAAATAGAAATTAAATGATTTTTTTTTTTTCATCACATCTCCAATTTGAAAAAAAAAAAATTAAAATAAATATAAAATTTCTTAAAAAATAAAAAGGAATTAAAAAAACTTTCTAAAAATTGAAAACTCAATAAAAAAATTGATTCAACATCGAATCGATTTGTAGAGTCCCTGACAACATCGAATTGATTCAACAAAAGAGTGCGAACATGAAGAACACAAATCTTCTTCCTTGAGAAGCTTCCAAAACAACTTTTTGCTCTCCTCAGCACTCTCCCCCATCGCCACAAATATACTCTCTCTCCTCCTGGTCTTGAATCTCGCTCGAAGAACCCAACTCGCTCATCTTTAATCTCCTTGAAGCTCTCCATCTACCATCAGAATTGAATTGATTCTTCGACGAGTTTTTGTCTCGAATTCAGTAAGTCCGGTTACTAAGTTATGTATCACTTCTATGCTAGGAAGCCAAGTAAGCGCTCTTCAACTTCTTCGTTTTCTTTTTTTTTTCATGTGTTTGGTTGCTGAGAAAGTTATTAGAGAAGGGACTTAGAATCATTTTGCTAAGAAAGTTATTTGGTTGCTTTGGTGGATATGCATGTCAAAGTTGAGGAATTGGGGTTCGCAAGAAAGATGTTCGATGAAAGTCCTGAGACGAATAAGAGTGAGAGCGTTTTGTTGTAGGTTTTGGTTAATAGGTATTGTCGCCGTCGTTTTCCTCCTTGCCATTGACGGCCGCGATTACCTACGCTGGCGAGTTGCTAGTAATGACCCTGTGGTGCTTGAAGACGCACTAGTTTTGTTGGTTTCTCATTCTGATTTCATTAGTTTGTAATCTGGGTCAAGAACAGGTGTTGGGTTCATAATATTTTGCCATGAGTTGAATTTGACTTAAAATATCTGGGTTTGTTTTAAAGATCGAGGGTCAACCCAGATTTTATTTTTAGTTTTTAATTTTTCTTTAAAATTTTTAAATTTTGAAGAGTTGCAAGTGTGTTTGGCAGACAATTCGAAACAATGAGAAGAAGAAGAGACAAATAAATAAATAAACAAAGAGACAAATATTTTTTTTCTTTTTTGAAGTTTTGGATTTGAAATCTAAATCTTTTTCAAACAATTTTTTCTTTTCCTTTTTTTCAAAATATTTTAGATTCTTTGATCTCTACCGTCCATTTAAGATGGATGGTGGAGATTATTTTTTTAAAAAAAAAAATTTAAAAATTAATTTTTTAAAAAAGAAATTATAAATAATAATCATTTTTTTTTATTTTTTTTAATTTTCATATTAATAAAAAATCTTTTCTAAAAAAATTTTTATATCTATTGTCCATCTTTTAAGATGGACGGTAAAGATTTATTTTTTTATTAAATTAATTTTGATTATTTTAAATTTTTTTAAAAAAATTAATTTAAAAACCAAGAATATTTTCATCTTTATCCCTCAAATCCTAATTGACAGTCAAACTTAACGCCTTCTAACCATTAGGTTAGGGGTAATTTGTTATAAAAATCAAACTTTGTTTCTTCATGTATTAAGTTTAATCTCAGTAGGGTTTTATGTATTTTACTCTCATTATAATTGTGTGGTAGAATGTTTTCATATTGAAAAGATTCCACTGGGTTGTGAACATAATGTTTGTGGATGGTGCTGTTGAATGGTTGTGAATAAGAGGAGAGGAGATTGAAATAGTGAAATACCAAAGGAAAAATTGTGACAGCAGTTGGGTTTTGTAAAACTGCAACTTTTTGGTAAATGATTTTATATTGGTTCTTTTTGTATTAGATTCTACACACAAGATTTCATTTTCAATTGGCTTCACATCAAATGGATTTGTGTGTGATTTTTGGTGAAAGTTTAAATTAGTTAAAAACTGCTGAAAATTTCACTGACTTGCTGACAGCTCTATACGTTTTTGCAAAACTGTACTAATTAAGAGATTATTTTTAAGATTTCTTTCTTCCGTCTCAATTTAGACATTTCATTTCCAATTGGTTTCACATCAAATGAATTTGTGTATGATTTTTGGTGCATTTTTGAAATTAGTCAAAAACTGCTGAAATTTCCTTGTTAGCTGTGACAGTCTTCTCGATTTTCTCGGAACTATATCATGTGGTTGTCATTCTTGAACCCTTGGTCTTTTTTATAGATTTTACACTTAATAAGCTTTCATTTGCAATTACTTTCACTCAAATCAGAGTTTTGTGCAAACCACAATGATTTTCTAAAAATGACAGCAGTGTGTTGAAATTTCATTCCCTCACGCTATGGTTTTGAACCATTTTCAACTGAATGCAATGAAGAGTAACTTCTTTTGTAAAATCGGTATTTTATTTGAAGATCAAAATCAATTAAGTTTTCTTATGAGACTAATCTCATCCATAAACATCACGTTTTGGGTTGATTGATCAAAATCAATTAACTTGGTTTTTTCGAGAACATTTGTACCTAGCGGTCTTCGGTTAGATGTTTGGCAGTTTAAATTGACTTATTGTGAATATTACATCCAGCAGTCTTGCTAATCAAATGTTTGGTGCTAATACTTTGATTTTCATTTTGTGAACCCAAAGACATAGTCCTTCCATGTGGTAGAGCTTTTATATTGTTTACGATATGGTGATAGTGAAATATGGAGCCCTTGATGGATTATCGTTCCCATACATTCATTTTGTATTGGATAATTTTACTCATGGAAGATGTGAAGTATAAATTTTGCGAACATGTGTAAAATATAATTTATATGTATTGTCTTGAGGTTTTAAATTTCTACAAGGCTTCGTAGCTCACCTCTTTTCCACAAGTTCACGAGGCCATGGATAAAGTAGTGTGGTTCCCGAACCCTCATGAAGAAAGTTTGTTTGCTATGCCATGTTAACAGGACATATTTTGTTAGTAGGCCTCACGATACACATTTTGTACTATGTGATCACATCATTTCTACACTTAATTTTAGCCTCCAAATCCTAGTCTTTTGCTTGATTTTCGAGTATATGTTGGTTCGTTTAATGTATTTGTAAACATATTTCAAAAAATAAGCTTGAAAATGGTGTGTGTGATTAAACTTGAACTTGCACCAATTTGGAGGCGAGGAATTCAAGACGAAAAAAAGCGAAGAAATCAACACTATTGAGCACATGATTTTCTCTAAGGAATTGACACCGAAATGGGAGCAAAAATTGTGCCAAACCAGCCCCTTCGCGCACAACTTGGAAGCTCGTAGCACACCAAGACAGCTCAAAATAGCATGCACATGCATATTGTTTCAAGCACGGCAGCGTGCTTGCCTGCCTCCCAACGCACAAGCCAGCACGTTCTAGCCTGCCTCCAGCTCTCCTGCACACTGCCACTGCCCAAGCGCACAGAACAACTTCATATCATGCCAGTAGCGCACTGCAGTGCATGTCTACCAGTCAACCAAAGCCCAAGACAGCACAAGCACTCTCCAATCAGCAACCAAGCGTGTTTACCTGCGCACACACCTATTGCCCAGCACATAGCCCAGCCCATCAGCACACAACACACTCCAGCAGGCGCGCTTAGTGGCGCTTCCTCGTCCCACAGCCCGTCACCCAGGCGCCCAAGCCTTCTCCAACAGTTTGCAAGCACATTCGCACCCTTACCTACCAAGCAGTGTGTATAGCAGTGCGCCCAACTCATTTCACAGCCCACAACTCGCTGCCTTGCACGCTTCCATGCTGTCCAGCCTGCCAAGGAGCCTGAGTTATTGCCTCACTCATGCCCAGCTAGGTGCTCATCCAAACCAGCTTGCAAGGGGGTTTATAAAGGGGTATTTTCGACCTTTAACATGTCCTCTCGTGCCCTAACTGTTTGGGAGTTATAAAAAGGTCCTCAAATGTTGCAAGAAGAAGCTTTTAGAGAGAGAGCAGCCTTTAAAGCTCCAAGGATTCAAATTTGTCATTTCTAAGCTCAAGAGGAGGATTCACCCACACTTTACACCATTCAATAAGGAGAAGAGCAAGAGAGAAAGATTCAACTTTGGAGGAGAGAAGAGGCCACTTTTGGAAAGAAGGAAGCTTTTATTCAATTCCTATAAGATTCTCTTACTCTCTCTTTTGATGTTTATTAAGAAAATGTTGATGAATATGCATTATAGGGTTGATTTTCCTTTTATATCTATGAATTAATTTGTTGTCTAGGGTTGTAATGTAACCAAACTATGTAGCTTGACTTATCATTTATCTTTGAAGCTTGATTTTTCAATTATAATCTTTTACTTTAATTGTGTTTAATGCTCCAAAGTTAATTGATCACTAATTAGGAGATCTAGTAGCCATATTAAACTTGGAAAAAGAATATATGTGTTTAGACCTCGATTAAAGTGACATGAGTAGCGTGATAGAAATATACTTGTGTTGCCTATGCAATCATTATTGAGTAATTTAAATTTAATGAACTCGACTTAGTTGATCCACATAGAAATATAATGGGTTAGCTTTGAGCATGTCCACTAGACTATCGGGGAGAGGCGTGCCGATAAATTAGACATTACTCGATTAAGGATTAGATAGAGATAGAGTGAAAGTGGTGGATGATTAGATTTGGTGAATTAGTGAGGTGAGGTTACAATCCTAGAGCTCTTACTACTTTAGTTTAGTTCTTTATTTTTAGTTGTTAATTTTAGTTTAGTGTTTATAAGTTCATTTATCATTTTTGGTAGTTTGAATAGGTTAGTTTTGATACATGTTTAGTATTTGACAAGTTGATCCAATCCTTGTGAGAACGATACCTTACTCATCACTGTATTACTCGTAAACCATGTATACTTGCACGGATTTCTTGTGTGTATATCTTATGAACTCGGCACATGCTCAGAAATTAGCCATCACTATGCATTAACATAGATCATCATAAACATAGACTATTATTGTTCTTGATGTACTACTTTTGCCAAGTCAAAACATTACTTGATTTTTTGGATGCACATGAATTGGTTCTCACATATACACGGTGATTTCTATCAAGTTATTCTGTATATTATTATATTAGTCCGACCTTGAATTATTTAGCGATTTGGGTCGTGACATGCTCACCCTTCAGTCTCTGTTTCTCTCAATCAGTTCAAAATGATTGGTCCTTTGCAAATTAATAGTTGATTTAATAAATGATAAGTTTAAGACAATTACTCTAAGACCGGCAATTTTATGGTCCTAAAGTGATTGATAAAGGTCATTATAATTTTTAAACAATGGCCAACATTATTTTATTCAACAAGCTATGCTCTTAATTGGTTACATAGATTTTTATAATGGTCTTGAAGTCATTATATTGACTTAATCATGCTCGAGTCAAATCTCAAATTATAACGTTTAAAGGGCCGAACTATCTTTAGCTAATGTGACAAATTCGAAAATCATTAATTTTTAGTTTATAAACGCTCAAACAGGTTATTGATCTAGTTCCAAAAAATCTGCTCTGAGGTAAGTAATTAAATGTTAAACAGATCTTGAATTGCATGACTTTTTCATAAGATAAGAAGAATACATCCGTACACAATCTTTTTGGTTTTATACGAAATAAATAAAAGTCTTGTTAACAAAAGGAAGAATTCACAGTGGACAAGAGGCCCTCTATAGTAAGAAGTGCTAGAAAGTTCATAACATATGTTTGCCATTTGGAGGTAGTTTTTTCTTCTTCTTAACTTCTAGCACTGCCACAAAAATGTAGTTCTGTGTCATGTTTAAAAGAATTTTAGCGAACATACACGCCAAAAAATAGACAGTATAATGTTAAGTACGCTTCTGCTCCCATAACTATTTTGACGATGAAGTTGAATTATCTTCACTGAATTTTTAAGTATCAATATTTACCGGCATTCCCCTGATTTATGTGCAGTACACTTGACCAGGGGCTTGAAACTAGAACCTTGCCTGGAGAGGTCTCATTTTCCATTGCACTAGCCATATTTGGACTTATCCTCTTTGCCCTTTCAACTGGAAATATGCAGGTGAGCCCACAACTTTTTGATTTAAATTTTTTTTCTCCAACAGATTTTAATTGGTAGGAGTTCTTACTTACAATGATAGTGACCGAGAATTCTTTGGTAGGTTAGAATCATAATATTGCTGGTTATGTCCTGTTTTGCATAAGCACATGGAGCCAATTGTTCCATAAACAACATAGTTCACATCTCATTTGTCATGAATAATATTACTGAATCTTTTTCAGTAAGTTTTTCAGTAAGTTTTAGAGTTCTTGAATGAATCGTTAACTCGTCCACTTTTAAAGTTCTAGTATACATTGCTTTTCTTATCGTAATGCTTAGCTGGTCAATGAATTTATACAAGTTTCTAGTGATCTTAAGTTTGGAATAAACTTTGTTGAGTGCGGATGATTGGTGAGTAATTTTGTTTAAAGTGACTGATCTTACTGTATGATTAAATGCATCAATGTCAAATTTGTGACAATTTGATATTATGTGATAGTCTTTCTTCACCTATCTTTTAAAATTGTTCACACATTTTGCTCTTTTCTGGGTGTCCCATGTATTTTGACATTGTGTTTGCAGCATCTCGTATATGAAGTCATGAATTGCCTTGCTCGTGTTTTATAGGTTCCCCTTTTTAAGAATTTGGATGAGAAGTTGCTTGATGCCATTTGTGAGCGCCTTAAGCCATGTTTATTCACGGAGAGTATTTATATAGTTCGAGAAGTGATCCAGTTGATGAGATGTACGTTGTTTATTATCCGTGGTCGGCTTGAGAGTGTAACTACAGACGGTGGAAGAAGCGGGTTCTGTAATCGAAGTTTCCTGAAAGAGGGAGATTTCTATGGTGAGGAGCTTTTAACCTGGGTATTGGATCCCAAGTCTGGTGTTAACCTCCCATCCTCCTCTTAGACGGTGAAGGCTTTAGCAGAAGTCAAGGCTTTTGCCCTTATAGCCAAAGCGTTAAAATTTGTGGCCAGCCAATTCAGGCAAGTCAGCCAATTCAACCAATTTAGGTGAGGATTGCACTGCAGAAGCAGATTGATCTGATATGTTTTATATGATTATGATATATGCATTGGAAATTTTGATAACTTGCTACTTGTTTTATTTTACTAGTGTAATGGTAAAATTATGCAGCTCCAGTAAAGCTTAGGATAATAGCCTAGTTGGTGGTCCTGAGTATCAATCGAGTCCAAGCAAGGTCTAAAGCCTACAAAATGGTTCAGCCCAAGTTTGCCTTGGCCCGAAAATCAAAGGTCCCAAAGCATGCAACAGCCTTTGCCAGCTCACGATTCACTTTAATGAGAGTTGACTGTATTTGAAAGAGAGGAAATCGCACAAGGTAACTAACGCCTGCATTTAAAGGGAGGTCGACTGGTAGGATTCTTATAATGAAAACGTTGAAGCGTGGATCAAGGAAACAGATTCCTTGATCCTCGCTATTTAATGCACCCCAACATCTCTCTTTTCACCTGTAAAAGGAAAGGGTCACCAAAGGAGAGGGGATTGAGCTTTTGATATTGTTACTCTGCCCAAATATCTCTAGATTGATACATTCATAGGTTCTTTCATTGTCAAGGTTTTCACATCTCCAAGGCACCCATAGTCTCACATACTCTTATCCTAAGACACGACAATGTTAACTCCCAATCGACTAAGGTAGTAACCTTCCCTTGAAATTGCAGCTATCTTCATATTACATAACGCTTGATTGCATCTTGCAACCTTTGTTAGCATCCAACTTATTCCTAGTCAAATGACATTGCTCCATTTACAGTCATACCATAACTTTATATACATATATTTTTGTTACTAATTTGAACGTCAGAGTATATTCAACTAACACTATTCTGGTGTCAAGATCACCCCCACTCTCTTTGTTTGACTTGTGCAGGTTATAGGTTATTGGATTCTTTGAAAGTTGATCGATGAGATCTACTCCACATCAGCAATTATAAAACAACCCTTTACAACTAGCGCAAAAGGGCATAGAGAATGAATGTATAATATACACATTTCATGAAGTTGTAAGGCTTGATGGAATCAACTGTATAAGCTTGTGTGCTATTTTCTTTATAGCTCATATCTCAATCATTTCCATTGTTTCAAAGATCACCAGAAATCGATGATTTTATGGCTTCTTATCCCATGTCGATCCGATAAGGATCAGATTGGTGGCCAAAATCGGGTTGGCTAATTAATTAACCAAGTTGGCCGAGTAATCAGTTGAGTCAGCCTAACTTGCACGTTGGGCTTTTTTTTTTAAAAAAAAAAATGTGACCCCAGCCCAAAACAATGCCGTTTTGGGTTAATTTATTTATTTTTAATTAACCCAAAACAGCGTTGTTTTGGGCACACCAAAACGACGCAGTTTTAGGTGTAGAACATAAATAAGAAGCTTCTTGCAGAAGCTTTCTTCTAACAACCATTTCCATCAAGGTTTTCAACCTTCTTAGAGAAGCAACCGATCTGTCGTCGACTTCTCTCATCAACAGTTTGCTCGTCGTTTGCCGTTTTCATCGTCATCATCGTACCGTGAGTTTTTTTTTATTTTTATTTTAAGCTTTTAAGTTTTGACACTTTTTTTTTATGTCAATGGTGTAAGAATCTTAAAATAGTGATTTCGACCAAAAAACTGGAAACATGCTGAAAGTAGTGGTTTTTAACGTTTAAAGTAGTGATTACATACCAATGGTGTTAGAAGTGATTCTTATATTCTTAAGGTGGTGATGTGTAGTAGTGTTCTGGGTAATAATGAGGTGGTGTTGATGTGTGATTTTTTTTCAAAATTTGTTGTTAATTTTCTTCAAAATTTGTTGCAGTTTGTTTGTAGTCTAGTGATGTTGCAGGGTGTGGTTGGTTTACAATTGTATGTTTGTGGTGCTAACACCAACTAAATATGCTCAATCTTTTGTCAGTGAGGAACACTACTACACATTCTTGTTTAGAAAATATTATGAGGAAAATTTATGAGGAAAAATGTCGACTAACCAATTAAAAACTAAATTATTTAGAAAATATTTTATGTCATAAATGTACATGAATGACTAAGTTCATTCTTGCAAATTGGTGATACATTACTGGTTCAAAGATTGTGATACATTTAGCAATGGTGTTAGCATGCTCATATTCTTTGGTTTAAAAAAAAAAAAAAAAAAATCCTATCTTTGTAATATTTGTTGTGTAAATGTGTAATGCTTTAATATTTGTTGAATGATTAGGTTGATTGATATTCATGAATCATGGCAAATGTTAATGAATCTTCAGGAGTTTTTACTTCCCAATTTCTCAAACAGAAATCAAGTGGTATCAGATGAGAGTATGGGAAGTTGGTGGATGGGAAGAGCTAGGAAAAAATTAAATGCATATTATGTGGGAAGGTTATTTTAGGAAGGACACATAGGTTGAAAGAACATGTGGGTCACATATCCAGAAATGTGGCCAAATGTCCAAAGGCACTATCGGGGGGTGTAGCTAAATGAAGAAATGCAATTATGGAGACAAATAAAAAAAAAAAAAAAAAAAGATGATTGAGGAGAATTTGAAGAGATGAGAAGTAAATATCAAGGAACAAGAGAGGGTGGAAAAACTAGAGATAGGAGGGGTAAGGAAAGAGCCCCATTTTATTGGTCGTATTGATAGGTTCGCAAAAGAGATTAATCCAGAGTTGTCACTAGGTTTAGAGAGGCAATGCAAGAAAAAAAATCAATGAAGTAATCTTTAAAAGGAGAATCGATTAGGTACACAAATGGGTGACTACTTGGATGTTTGAAAGTGGCATTCCATGGCATGCTATTCATCATGATAGTTTCTTATATACTTGTGAAGCGATTGGGTCAATTTGGGTTTGGTTATAGACCTCTCATTTATTATGAAGTCAGAGTGCGATATTTGCCGTAAAAGGTTGAAGAGACCAAATTCTTGTTGAAAAGGCAAAAAGAAGAGTGAGCTCAGAATGGATGCTCAATTATGATGAATGCTTGGACGGATAGGAAAAGGAAAAGCATAATGAATTTTTGTATGAATTACATATATGAATTTCATCTAATTTATCCACTATATATTATTAGTTACATATTATATTATTTAAATTTAATATCTCTTGCTTTTAATGTGTTTCTTAATACATTCTTTAATCTAAACTATGATAATAATTTATCATTGTCAAAAATATGAGTTGTCTATATTATTAACACTATAATTGATAAGTTTGATCATTTAATAAAGGGAAAAATTACTCCTTAATTACAAGGGAACAATATTCTTCCCAATTTAATAAAAGATAACAAATCAGAAGTTACAAAGCAATTACAAGGAAATAGTATTCTTCCCAATTAAATAGGGAATGACATGACAGACTGGTGAGTTTAGATAATGAAAATTGTAAAGATATAAAATTTCAAAGATAGAATCACAAATAAATATTAGCGTATGCATAAGAGAGGGCAAAGATTCATCTTGATAGAAGTACAAACGCAGATATATAGTTCAACATGTATTCAATCGCAGATCATTAGAAAACTGCGGCACAAATATAAACAGCATAACAAGAATGAAAGAGTGTAGAATAAACAGCCACACAGGTACAAAGGCAAGTATAGGTAAAGCAGAGAACTCAAGAGATGAAAAAACTGTAGCCGAAAATTGTAGCATAAAAAAAGCAGGATTTTTCTAAGCTATCTTCCTCCAGCAAATTTCTATTGGCTCTAAGCGGCGGACAAGGCGACATGGTCTTGGTTCTTGCTGTTGACTCTGAAATAGAGCCTAAACCAAGTTTCCATCCCACATTTTGATCCCCTTATACTATGAGCTATATATATATCCCCACTCAATAACTAACAACAGACTAGAATTATTCTCAAATCTACAGTGGACACAATTAATGATCTGCTGAAGATTAATAATATAATGAAGAATGTAGCTCCTTTAAATTCGAAGGAAACCATATAGGAGTGGCTCCCTCCAATCATGTGAGTAGCTTCGTTTAGGCACTATGCAATAGGCGGCTTGTCTTAGGAGTGTCAGCTGTTTTTAATGTCGTGTACAATTACTAATCCGGCAATACCCCCCGGCAACACACTCATGTCCAATACAATTACCGCTTCAAACGGCTGCCTCAATTTTCTATCCATCATCCAATCCAATCGGGCCATTCATAGGGCCATCCAAACACAGCCTCAGTGGTTGCATGGTGGCGAGCGTAAATACAAACTATGAAGCAATCAAATTGGCATATTTGAATATTTTGAAGCTTAAAAAATCTTGTCACCGTAAATGCATAAAAAAACTTTCAAGCAGAAAAACATAATAGCTTCTGCAACGGATTTAACCATTACTGCTGGAGCTTTCGACGTGGGAGCTTGGGAGGGTCTCCTTGGTGCCATCGGCATGTAATGTAGGGCCTTCACTCTTCACTAGCTATTGATTTTCGCTCTTACACCATAACCACATAACCCCCACCACCCATAAGAGAGGACCGCAAAACCCAAAACACACCGGTTTTTTCAATTGGTCCCCGTTACTGTTTTTGAAAAATTCTAGCCCAATCTTGTTGTAGGGAACACAGCGTAACAATTAAGTGAACTGGACTGAGCCTCTGTCTCGTATGCCATACATGGGCTAACTGACGTTCTATTTGATTGCCTTTAAGCGTAAATATCGAATAAGGGGTAGAATGAGATAAGTAATGAAAAATGAGAAGAAAAATGAGGGGTAGCTTCTGGGTTGACAAGATCAGTCTGGTCTTTTAAAAATAATTTGGTTACTGTCAGGTGTAACTATATTTGTATATCACTGAAAATTAGATTCCGTGAGAGTATATTGTAGGTTACAAAGTCATTGTTTGGGCTGATGTATCAAATCCCTTATTTGCACCAAACATCAAATAGGAAAATAAATTTACTGTTCGAATTCAATACACCATTAAATTTAGCTCTGTAAATGCACCATTGAAGAATTCAAATCTGAATAGGATATCCAAATAAACTGAATAAATAAAAATTTCTAAGTCTATAGAAGAGTTTAAAATTACAGATTATTCATGAACCAAACAATGTCTGTATACTTGTTAAAAATTATAATTATAATAATATTAATAATGACACGAATGAGTAGGCTAATTGCTAACCCGGTTCTGTTATATTCAGATTTTACCCAACCCATTCGGGTTATATTTAACGCAGCTTTGTAGACTATGGGTTGAGTGAAGCAGATCCTGACTTGAGGAGCCTGAATTATTCACAAACAAGTAGGATTACCTAGTATATGGTAAACCTTGTCTGTTTAATGAAATTGCATGCAATTCTTTTTCATTTATTTTTCTATGATTTCACATAAACATAAATTTCATGTTCTTACATACTATGGTAAGATGAGTATAAAATTGAACTTGAAAGTCGGAACCCTTCGCTAAAAAAGAGCTTTGGCAACATTTGAGAGGAGTGCAATGGTTGTTGGTTTGCTGGTTTTCAATTTCTCTTTGGTTGTTGAACAGGACTTGATGATTATGATATGTTTGTGAACACAGCTATATTATTGTTAATGCCTTGAACAACTTGGATTGTATGTTGAATAATTTCAAAATTGTTTCCCCAATTCCTCTTGATAATTTCTTGTTACATATGGCATTCGACACCCAGGTTGAATCCTGATTTGGTTTTTCTCTTTATATTCCAGAAAAGTGTGAAAAAAAAAAAAAAAAAGCAAGTTTGCTTCATGTATCAGAGAAATTTGTTTGTACTCATGCAAGCAAAATTATTCTTCTGAATAATTATTTGCTTTCTCTATTGTAATCTACAAGTAAATGATATGATATTATATGTATTTCCATCCGAACTTTGAGAGGTCAAGAGGTGGCGTGATTTTCTTCAAGAAAGATCCTGTCCTTAAAGTGGAACTATAAACTGCCATTAACAATGCCATTTTTTTCCAGGTTTACATGTTAGCTAGACTTGTCCCTTTCACTCTGTTACTACTTTTTAAATTATATATCTATCTTTTGGGTTTTTTTGGAGTTCTACTTTAACCTTTTTAATTCTTGAAGATTTATGGGACATACTGAAGAATTATGACATAGGCAGCATAGTGTCCTCACAACCATACTGTTGGGGGTTTTGCAGTTTGTTATTTGCATGTGCAGTCCCTAGAATTTAAGAATTACCAGAAGAAAGGTATTGTACTTGCATGATCAAAACTGTTCCTAAGACATCCTAATCAGCTAACTAAATGCAGTTAATCAATCTTGTAGGTGGTTTCTAATTGCAGAGATCTTGCAAGCCAATTGATTGAATTACGTTACAAGTTGGTTTCTAGTGGCAGTGATAATCATCTGGTTCTTGTAAATCTAAGGCCAATGGTGAGTTTTTCAGTTGATTATATTTTAAGTTTCTATTTCTGTTGCTGATTTCTCATTGCCTTGTTAATTGCTACCAATAAGTGTTCCTAAATAACTAGCATTGTTTTTACAATGCATATAATTCTAGTTTTAAGCGAATTTACTATTTCGAAAAAAGGAGAAAATTATGTTCTGACATTTTACGCTATCAAACTTATAATATGTCTTATGCCTGGCAGTGTAATTATGTTTATAATTAACAATTGGCTAATCCAAGTGGATCTTGAATTTTACATTTTTTTTTTCCTGAAATATGAATGGTACAAAATTTTGTTATAAAAGACCAAATCACTTTTTAAATAATATTGTAATGTCTAATATTTCATTTGCAAGTATATAATGTCACCGAAAAAAGAAAAAAATCCTTCATTATAACCTAATTGCTTTGAACTTCTTATCCAAGTCCCTTGTTATAAACACATTTATTGTCGCATTATATCTTTGCCTTCTTTGACATGGAACAATTAATCCGTTATTTATAAGGAATTGATGGGGCTTGGGTGGAGAAAATTCTTGACTTGGCCTCTATTACCCTCAATAAGAATTCAGTGCCTGATGAGTCTTGCTTTTTTCGAATTTTATTTAATTCTTAACTCTGTTTAATTATTCTCCGTCTGATACTTACTATAGTTAATGAAATGCTATGTAGGTGATAAGAGTGCACTGGTGCCTGGTGGCATTCGCATAGGATCACCTGCTATGACTAGAAGAGGATTTGTAGAGAGAATTCATAGCAGTTGCTAACTTCATCCATAAGGGCATTCAACTAACTCTTGAAGCTAAGCGATCTATTAAAAGATCAAAGCTTCAAGATTTTATGAAATTTGTCACGCCTCTTGACTTCTCCTTGATGAGTAAGGTTTCAAATCTTCGTGCAAGAGTTGAAACTCTTACAACCCAGTTTCCGATACTTGGAGTATGAGTAGTGTAATATTATAATTAAGCACGGTTTTGTATTTGTATTTTCTTGTCTTTGGATAATATGGTATCTTTTAGTTGATTTTATATTATTTGAAGGATAGGTTGAAATTATGGAGCTAGATAAAGTGTCGGATTAATGTTGTGAATGTGTTTACAAGTAATCATCGAAATTGTATTGAATTTCAAGTCAAGGTTGTTTGAACTATAATTATTTCACACGAATACTTATTGTTTTGGTGATTGCTGGATTTTTTTGCTATCTAATTTTAGATCTGTGCTGCTTGTTTTTAATCAAGATTTGCTTGTTGATTAGTTGTATTTGATTTCTCTACTTTTATTTTATGAATTTGTGTTTGCTCTGCAGGGAAAACGCAATGGTTGAAGGGGAAAAAGGATATGTGCCCACTTTTGGAAATTGAATTATCAGAGAATCCTTGCTCACAATTTTAATCGTAAATATCAAGAATTGATGGTGAATATCAAGAATTATTAGACTTAAGTTGATAAATTTTGATAATTCATTTAAATGCTTTATCATCTTTATGTTTAAATATGAGTCACTTGACACAAGGTACATTTAAATTGTGATTTATTGATTACTTCTAAAATCTGTGAAGATAAACAATGAAAAAAAAATCAAAAGAATTTAATAAAAAGATCTGATTTATGATTTAAATTTAGCCATATAAAATCGTAAATCATATCTAAATTGTGGGAGGCACTTGAAAATTTAGAATTCCTAGATTACAAAATTTCACAACATGATGTTTAAGTAATTCAAAACACTAGAATGATCCTGTTGATGTGAAAATTGTTCTCAATACCTACACCAACAATATGAACAATACACAATCGAAACACAATTTATGAAGAGAAGAGATCTTACTATTTTATTGACTTCATAATGAAGTTAATACAAAAAGGGGGAGTAAATTCTATGAGATTCTCTCAAGTACCTTTTACTTTCTAGCTAGAACATTTCCCCTTCCCTTGGACAGCTTTCACTTCCCCTTAGGTTGAGAAAAATGGGTAGGAGTCCCATTTGATATGAGGATAAGGGAGCTTGGATCACTTTAAATTGAGATTCCCAATGCTCTAGCCTTAACCTAACATTCTTACTCCCTTCCCATCCCTCTCTTCCTTTTTTTGCTTGCACTTCTATTGTTTTTGCTCACTTGCCTTCCTTTTGATTTATGGTAACCACCTTTTATACTTTCTCTTCTAAGGCCCAAGGTTTGTTGTCATGCTTTCCCTCATGTGTACCTCCTTCTGATCCCTTCGACATGCTTTTCAACACCTTGTCACTCAAGGCCTCCCTTAGTTGGTTGCCCTCTTTTTGCAGTGTTTGGTGCTTCCTGTTCCTCTTAGCTCAGTTACCGTGTACGCATGTCAATCTCTTCTTTGTCTCTTTGGTCTTTGCACTACGTGGCACAAGCATGACTTCTCATTTTCTCACCTACCGACTGACATCCTTTCCCCTTTGATGCATTAGCCTAGGCCTGATCTATAGGCCTACAACTACTGTCATGTTGACGTGAGAAAGGATCAAATGCTTTATTTCAAGTATTCTCTCAAAGTGGTTTCCCGTCTAATTTCTTGGATATTTACTTCCTCTTCTGAGCTTATTGGGCTTGGGCTTATATCAATTTCCTTCCTTATTTTGCTTCATGAATCTATCTATTAGGCCTAAAATTGAATTAATTTTGTCATTTCAATTTTGAACCCAATGAATTTAGGGAAGTATCCACTTTTCTTCTAACAAATACTAATAAATGCAAGTGGCAACTCATCCTATGTTACAATAAAGTGTTACAATGCCCATAGAGATTCTCTTTATTGTTAGATTGGTTATGATTCAAAAAGATTTTTTTTTTTTTTTAATTACAAAACTCGAGGCAATTTTTATTTTACTCCTTCCAAAATTTCTTTAAAAAAAAAAAAAAAAACCTAGTAATTAAATATACTAATTCTCTTACTCTATTTTCTTTCAAACAGATGCTACAGCTTTCATGTCTTCAATTAAACTACTCTAGAAAAATTTACATTATTCTATTTTTCTTAAAGTGCATAGGCATTGTAAATTTGATTTATTAAAAGGGAAATTTCAAAAACCTCCCTATAGGTTAAAGGAAGTATCACTTTCTTCTTCTTTTTTTTTTTTTTTTTTTCATTATTTTCAAATGGACCAAGTGCCTCTCAAACCTTTTTTGAAAGTACCAAAAACATCCCTCATGACATCAAAATATTAATTTTCATCTATTTTTTCAGGGTTAATTTTGTACTTAATTATGATTCAAAATATTTAAATAAGAAAATTTAATAAGTTAACAAAACTCTAAATTCAAAATATATAACTTAAAACTTAAATTTAAGTCCATTATCAAAATTATTTTATAAATAAAAATTAAAATATTAATACAATTTCTAAAATAAATTTCAATTATGTAGTTAAAAATATATAATATAATTATTTTTTTAACAGTTTAAAAAACATAATTTTTTATAAATTTAAAATGTAAAAAAAAAAAAACAATATTAATTTTTAAAAGAATAATATTGAGGCCACCATGAAGGTGGCCTCAAATGGAGAAACTGAATTCCTCCATTGAAGTTGGCCATTGGAGATATTTCGGTCCTTCAGATCTCATTGGCTTCCTCCAGATCGAAGGAAGCCATCACTTCCTCCTGTGACCAAAGGGGCTATGGTGGCCACTTCCATCGGCTATAGAGGTGGCCTCCACTGTTCCTCCATCTTTTTCATTTAATTTTTTTATTATTTATTTATTTTATTTATTTTTACTTTTTTAATAAAAATTGAAGGGTGAACTTATTTTTAATGTTATGAGGGATGTTTTCGGTAGTCTTAAATAGGTTTGGGAGGTATTCGGAAAAAAGTGATACTTTATGAAACCATATTGAGGTTTTTGGAATTTCCTCATATATGTATATATATATATTCAGTACATCATAACTTTTAAATTATCAGGAGCATCAATCAAAGTCATCATTGCATTTGAATTGGATAGGGGAGAGAATTTTTTTTTTTTTTTAGGAGAGAAAATGCAATAGATGACTTTGATTGGTGATCTCATCATTGCATTTGAATTGAATAGGAAGGATAATTTTTTTTTAGGAGAAAAAAATACAATAAATGACTTTAATTGGTAGTCTCATCATTGTATTCAAATTGAATAGAAGAGAGAATTTTTTTTTTTTAAGAAGAAAAAATGCAATAGATGATTTTGATTGGTAGTACCATCATTGCATTTGAATTGAATAGGAGAGAAAAAAAATTTTAAAAGATGGAACGCACTAACCATAGAAGCTTTAATAATTGATGTGCTCAAAGTCTCAATCTTTAAGGAAATTTCTATAGCCAATCAAAATCTTCTTTGCTCTCAATTGGATAGAATATGTAGAGTTTTGAATTTCCAAGAATGCGTGTTTTTTGTGTTATTGACTTGGAGTCAATTTCTACCCAAAGTCGTGAAAGATTACCATCACTGGGAACTAAATCAATTGATTTACTCAAAATCTCAATCCTTAAGGAAATTTCTATAGCCAATCAAAATCTTCTATTTGCTTTCAAATGGATAGAATGTGTGGAATTTTCAATTTCCAGGAAAGCGTGTTTTTTCTATTATTGACTTAAGAGCCAAGTTCTACCCACAGTCTCAAATAATGCCAGGCTAACATTACAATCACTCTGGCAACTGATAAGTGATAATGATAATGAATACAGAAGTTCCATAACTATAAATAGTTAAGTCTTCAAAGTCCTTGTAATATGTGTGGAAAAAATCCACTAATTTCCAAGATATTGGAAAATTTGATCCCTTTTGTATGGACATATAATTTAACTGATATCCACTAAATTCATGATGCTTGACTTTGTCAATCTAATTGTCATCAACAAAATTATTCTGTTTCATCTAATAGAAAACATCCGCAACTTTTTATTTTTATATTTTGACACTGCTATCATTTTTTAATTCTTTATTTTTCTTATTTCTCAATATTTGTTCTGCTAAATAATTCTAAAAAATGGGACTGGTGATTGCTGATTAAAACAAACATCTTTCTCTTTTAATTAATATCTGCTAAAATCTTTGATGCTTTCATATTATTAGTCCAATTGCTATCAATGGAACTTTTCCTTATTGAAATGAAATTGTCACAACCACAAAAATGATGAAGAAATATCTTATAAAAGAAGTCATGCTTTGTTAAAAGCATAGAATGGATTGGCAGGAAAATTACTTTTTATGTTGACACGGATGAAAGGTCTTCTATAAATTTCTTCTAAAAAAAATTTAAAAACTAAACTAAAATTAATTACATGATTCTTTTTAGATTGACTTATCATTCATTTGCATTCATAAAAATCACATATCATCTAGTGTTTTTTTTTTTTTTTTAATTCTTTTTGACCTTTTACATGAAACTCTCATCAATGAGGATGTGGATTCAAATGGTATTTCCTTCATCCAAATATAATTTATTGGAGAAATAATTCTATTAAGGAAACCAATTGGACTACTTTACTTTATTTGCTAAAATACATCCAAAATGGTGGTATATCTTCTTTTAAAAAAAAAAAAAAAAAATTAGTATTTTTTATTAGTTTTTAAAATTATTGTAATTAATTTGGGGATTTGGGAAAGAGAATTATGATTCTAACCAACAATCTTATGGTATAAATGTAAGAGGTAGTAACTAATCTTTATTAATTAGTTAATGAATTATGGCCAAAAAATGAACAAATAAAAACAAAGTAAAAAATGAACAATGATGCCCCGTGCAAACAATGCAAGTATACCATCATTTCTTAAATTAATGAATTGTTTATAGAACACTTTGAAGAGAATTGAAATTATATATTTGTTTGGCGGAAATGTAACACCTCCAAAAATCAATTGAAAATCAACTTAGGTCTAAAATCAATCGGTCTCCTTGGCCCAATTAAAATGAATTGCTAAAACCTCTAAAATCAATTTACAAAAGTAAAACCAAAGATGATGAATTTGAATACGAAGCCTAGGTCCAAACACCCCCTAAGGAGTAAAGAAGTGGGAAAAGTTTGGATTATTTTACGAAAATGGAGGGAAATCCCCAAAAGAAGAACCAATCTCCTTTGGCCAACAAAGTGTCTCAGGCACCACCAGAAGATAGGCTACAGTGCAAAACATGGCACTGATACAGTGCAGAAATGGTAGGTCTCAGCAAAAAGAAAGGCTTATAGAGCCCTACTTGTCCCCAAAGGCAGATCAGCCAGTAAAAAAAAAATATGTACCACCACTACAAAGCAGTCATAAACAAAGCTTTGCAGCTTATAGTAAGGTTGGAAGACAAAAAGACAAAGGGAGAAACGGACAACAGAGGGTAGAATTGTAGCAAAAGGGGGCTAACAGTAGTTCAACCATATGAGGAGAAGGCAAAATGACCACCTAGCCCCCAGAGTATAGGCAACACAATATATAACAAGGGTGTGGACAGTGAGAGTTTTAGTAATTAATCTCATTAATTAATTAGTTAATGTCAAAAAATGGACAAATAAAAAAAAAGGAAAAATTATATCTTTAATTAATTAATTGCTCACACCACAACTTTTAAAAGAATTAAAATTATATCTTTTATAAACATTATTAGCTTTTCGACCGGATCAAATTGCATTTACTCATTGATTGGACAAAACAAGGCCCACAACACACGTCAAAATCAAACAATACCAATTACCAAATACCAAGAGAGGTTAAATATTTTTTTAGGTTGACTTTGTATTCAAGGACAAAAAATCCACAAATAATGAAAAGTTACAATTGTACAATCGAAATGGAGATCACAAGATAACAATGGCACTCAGATTTAGGGAAGTTATGTGATTATAGCAAATTTGAAAGGGAAAAATGAAAATCACGAGCCCAGCTTCAAAAACTCAGGAGCAAATGATACTACAATCAAAGTTCTCATGAAGTATTTCTTCTTCTGCATGATTAAAAGGTAAAGGTATTCATTGATGTGAGGTTAACTTTTCTTATTTTTGTTATGGATTTTTCCCTTTTCATTTTTTAATTGGATAAATTGCATTAACATTCTCTTCCTTGCTTTTATCCATAATTACACTTAACCTAAGGTATTGATTTACTTACACTACTTCCCATTTGACCGCCAACTAACAATTGATTAACAATGATAAAAGGATAATATTATCTTTTCAGTTAATATTATTAAAAAACAAAATAAAAAAATTCTTTATCCAATAGAAATATACCATGTCAGTGTTAGGCATTGTGCCCTAAGAGCTTGTAATTTGTAAACGTTTAAATAAATTATAAATAAATAAGTTTATTTTATTCAAAATTAATGTGCATTTATGAAATGTTTGCTTCATACGAATATCATGTAACATCCATGATTACTTATGTAGTCTCAAATTAAGTATGTAAGTGTTATATACAAGAGGATTTAGTTTGAGATTAGTAATCAAAAGAGTCCGTAGAAAGCAAACAAAGCTGGGTACTTTGTTTGTGGTAAATCTACAGTTGCGGTCCATTTCGTATTTGATACGATGATCTTATCCGGGATTGTTCATATGGTGATATGAAAATAGAGGCACTTATATAATAGAGATTATATAGGACTGGACCATGATAAAAATGAATTTCTTATTAATATCCGTTAAACAAAGAAATTCTTATTTATCGATTAGATGATCATATATGAATTGATCTTAATCCTGAGTGTTTAATGGACTCCTATTTGTTGGGTCATGTCTTTTGATTTACATGGGTGAGACTGTTATAGATTTACGGTCAATATGCTTCGTACTTTGGAGATATGATTTAATAAGTGGTTGGGAACATTCTACACAATAGTGGAATCCACTCCTTCTTGCGAGAAGTAGATAAGTAGTTCCCTTAAGTGTTGATTCGGGTCTTGAACAATAAGAGCGCTCAACTTTCTGTTTATGAGTAAATGGAAAGATAAATTCATAAGTTGTTATGGATATATTGTTCATTAGAGAATCAATGGTACTTAAAGGAACAAGATATAATTAGAGAGGTATAACGGATTTTAATAACCTAGCTCTAATTATGAACTACTCGTGGAGGATCGAATCATATGAAATGATTAAATCGATAGACACTGAAAATTCAGATTGTGTAAAACATCTACAATTTTGAGAGTGCAACCTTAAGTTTTTAGTGGAGTAACTCTAAGGTTAATAATAGTGAATTATTAATTAAAGAGTTTAATTAATAATTTCGATATTATTGGAGCTTAAATTGTAGGTCCATTTGGTCCCCTTGCTAGCTCACAACCACATAAAGAAACAAGTTGAAGAATATAATTGGATTGTCCGATTATTTGTGTACATATAAATTTATGTACATGTTCATAAATTATTTAAATAATTTGATTATTTAAATATTTATAATTATTTAATTAATGGTTAATTATTTAATTATTTGTAGAGGTCATGGGTTCAATTCTAAATGATGTCATTAAATTAATTATGATTTAGAATCATTTAATTTAATGAAAAGTCATTTAATTAATTAATGGAAATAATAATTTTAATTGGAATAAGATTCCATTTAAATTATATATTAAAAGAGTTTTAATTTAATGGGAATTAGATTCCATATTAAATTAAAAGAACAGAATTCTATTCCAATAAGGAATTTGATTCCATATTGGATATGAATTAAGTCTTTCAATTTAAATAGGAATTTGGATTCCTTGTTAAATAAGAAGTGCCCTAGTTTACCAAAATATATAAAAAGATGTTTTTATGATTGGTGATGATAGTGGTGATTGAGAGAATTTTTGGCTACTTGAACCAAAAAATTTCCATTGATTAAAAATCACCTAATAACCATCTACTTCAAAAGGATCTTCAAAAGATTGTGCCCACACACAGTTTCTTTTGTGAAGAGTCATAGCAAGGAAGATCAGGTGGTGAAGAATCTGCGAATCAAAAGGGATCAATTCAATCTTCATGCAAGGTAAGATTCGATCTTATGAATTAATTATTGAATCGTTATTACTAGTATCGATTGGGCATGTTTTATTTGAAAATTTTTAAGATTCACGTTTCCGCATTCGAATTAAAATCGATAAATTTTCCCTTCAGTTAGCCCTAATTTGTTTTAATAAAAATAAGAAGAAAAAAAATAAAAAATAAAAAATAAATCCTCGTCAAATAATCATTGCACAAATCTTTCTTCTCATCTTCATTGCATTATCTCTGTCAAGAGACTCAAGACCTACCATATTTCATCTCTATTTACAGACTCCTCACTGCCATATCCACTGCCACTACCACCTCTATTGTTGTTGCCGCCTGTGAGCTTCTTCATCACCATTCACTCCATCAATGATCATCAAAGATCATCTTCATCGTAGATAGAGCTTATTTGCTCCATTTTTTAAGAAGAGAGATAGAAAAGATCTTCATCTCTTCCTATTTTTCTTTATTGATTTTTTTTTGGGTTGAAATTTGATTGAATATCAAAGATGCAGTAACTCTTCATCTCTTTCTTTGTTTTCTTTAATCATTTTTTTTTCATATCGTAGAAGTTCATCTCCTTCTATTTTTTCTTTTTCCTATTTTTTAATTTTTTTATTGAAATTTGATTGAAGGAAAATCTTTCTTTAAATAAAATATGTTTGTTGTGATTATGATTGCATATCAGATCTTGACTGAAGAGCAATATGATTACGATTTGATGAGGATTGAGAAAGAATGTGAGCTGATCTCCCTTGAAAACAAAATAGTTCTCTTTAATTAATTTCTAAATAAATAAAATATTTTAAATTATGTGCAAAGGACAATATAGGCTTTTCCCATTTGCTCTTATTGATTAATGGTGATTAACCATTAGTCAGTGGTCAGGGAAGTTAGTGGTCAACAGATAGTCAAATAAGTTAATAAGTGAGTTGAGTACAATTACTTAATTAAGTCAAAGGATGTTAATTAATGTAATTTTACTCTTTTTAAATCTTTTTTTTTTTTTATATATATCACTAGGACTAGCTCATGAGACTTGCTCATTGGACTATCGGGACCAAACGGAATGGAATATTTGTGGCTCGGCCCTGAAAGCAGCTCCTATATGGGAGGGATTGATCCATACGAAGATGGAAGAATGACCCACACAAAGTGAGAAAAAGCAGTCTCCATGGGGCTATAGGGTGTCGAACCAACTTCACACATGAACTTGGGAGTGCTACCAACCATTTTGGCAAAGCACCAATGACTTTTAAATCTTTTCTTTTAATAATTTTTTCAAATAGAGAGAGTTTGGAAAGAGAATAGTTGATTATATGTCATTTTTCCAATTAATTAATTAAATCTAACTAATAGAATTACAATTTCAAAAAAAAAAAAAAGAAGATTATATAATATTACGGAGATAAAAGTAAAAAATAAAAAAGCAAATTAGTTGAAGAAGCTATCCTATCCATGTGTTATTAAATAGTGGGGAGTCAGTCCCCTTGCAAAATGCAAAGGTATACTGATTATAGATAGCTGAAAAATAGTAATGTGTGTTAAGATGGTTTTAAAGCAGTTGTGGATATGGTTCTCTCTACTTTTGTTATTTCTATTTTCATTAGAAACTAGGTGGACTCAGGGGTGTTTGGAACAAGAGAGGTTTGCTCTCTTGCAACTTAAACCTTTTTTCAATTGTCCTCCCTACTTTAAGCTTCAAAATTGGGTTGAGGGGGATCATAATAACTCAGATTGTTGTCAGTGGGATTGGGTGTCCTGCAACTATACCACCGGCAAAGTCATACAACTTGATCTTGATTTTTCAAGGAATGAGGATTTGGGAGGATGTTATCTAAATGTTTCTTTGTTTTCTCCCTTTCAAGAACTACAAAGTCTTTACTTAGGAGGCAATCAGATTGCCGGTTGTGTTGAGGATGAAGGTTGCTTGCTTTACCTTTCATCCTTGTCTAATTCTTTTAGTTATTAAATGAATAATTTGTTACATAATCCTACTTATGTATTTATTATGTATAAATAATTTCCTTGCAGTTTTAGAATATTAACACCTTTGTAGTCTTTGAGTTAATGAGAAGAGATTGATGAAAAGAATTCTAGAGAATAATATAATTAGTTTGATTTACTAATTAATTGAGATGGCATGGCTAATGAAATGGCTTCTTCTCATGTTACAGGTTTTGACAAGTTGTCAACATTGAGCAATTTGGAGGAGCTCTATTTATCTGGGAACAACTTTAACAATAGCATCCTATCATCTACAAGTACTCTTTCTTCTTTAACAGCTTTATACCTTTCTTACAACAAATTGAAAGGAATAATCGATCTTCAAGGTAAGCTTCATCTTTATCTTTTTTTCTCTCTTAAAACAACAGGGCTCTAAGTTGAAGGAATTGGATCTTATTTGGGTTTTACTGAACTTCAAATCTTGGAATTGGACTTTTCCAATGACTCAATTTACTCTTTCTAAATTTTTGGTTTAAAAAAAAAAAAAAAAATCAATTATTTTCATGCCATGCTTCTGACTATCTTACTTTGCACCCATTTCAGAATTAGACTCCCACAACAATTTGGTATTATTGGACTTAAGCGAAAATGAGATTGATGGAATCGTGTTCCCAAAAGGTACTGGTCAAAGCAAAATTTGATTATTTCTAGACGTTCTGTTTTCATTTCATCTGCAAAGGCAACATAAATTGGGTTTAATAACTAAAATGATATCAATAATTAGGAAAATAAAAGTTTAACAAGCAATCTGTCAAAAAAAAAAAAAGTATTTAAACTACTAAACTTGTTGATTTTTCAATAAATATTGTCGTTCGATTTGGAGGAATCGTGTCTTCCACTCTATTTCTTCTTATTAGAGAAATAAAATTTGGTTTTTTTAATCAATATTTTTAGGATGAGCAGCAACGATTACCTTCTGAAAGTATTGTAAAGCAGAAGAACGCGCACGTAGGTCAACGGTCTGTGTCGTACACTTGGTTATAACACTGCTACTGTAGACTAGTATTTTTGTAGTATTTTAATGTGCTCTTTACTGGGAAAGACCAAGCCCTTAAATCTCAAATTGAATGCTTGTAGAACTCTTTTCTTGCTTTGGATGATAAATTCTAGAGGCGATAAATTCATTCCATCACTAAATAAATAAATAAATATGTATCATCAATGAAGCCACATAAAATGAGTTTAATAAATAAATTCGTGCGTTAGAAAAAAATAATATTTCAAACATGTTATCAGCTAAAGAAATAGAAGTATACGATTGAGCCTTGTTAGTTGTTTAATATGTCTAATCCTTTTTTTAGAATTGTGTCTTCTAATCCAATTTTTTTTTTTTTTTTTTATGAATTATTTTTCTTTCTTCCTTTTGTTTTTCTTTCTCAATGATGAGCTTGAAAACTAGTACTACTAACAAAGGATCATAAAATATATAGTTCACGATTTATAGTTTGCAAATATTGATTATGTTAAGAAGATTTATTTTATTTTACTAGTACGACATCTGATGCCTTTTACAATATCATTTTCTGAGATTTTTAGATAAATAAAATTTTATTTACTTGATCATTTTTTAAAGGGATAAGTTTAATTTCCTCCCTATAATTTGATATAATAGCTAAAAACTCTTGATTTTAAAAATCACCAACAACCCCGATAGTTTATAAAAATAATAAAAAAATCCCCTATCTTTTATCAAAATAGCCAAAAAAATCCTTTGAATTCGGATGTTACTAAGGGGTTTTTTGACTATTTTTATAAACGATAAGAGTTTGTGGCTATTATGCCAAACTATGGGGGATATTTAATGATTTCTTAAATTAAGGGTTTTTTTGCTATTATACTAAATTATAGGTGGGAAATTAGACTTACCCTTTTTTGAAAGCATAACTAGTAGCAACGGCTTCCTGAAAGTGATGTAAAGTATAACAATACACATATTAGCCCATGTCCTCATCCGCACACTTGGACTTGGACACCCCGTTGCTACCCCACTGTAGTGTGCTCCTTTTTGATATAAAAAAAAAAAAAAAAAAAAAAAAATCTCAAACTAAATGTTCCTAGGATAGCAGGACCCATTTGTTGCTTTGTAAAATAAGAGGAATTTTTTCAAATTCTACATTAAAAAGCAGTAACTCCTAGCTAATTTCTGACAAAATATGTGTTAAATATCTTAATATAATTACCTATATTTCTCATCCTAAAAAAAAAAAGAAAAAACCTATATTTCTCTCCCTCACAACCTACAAATTTAAAAATAGCCCAAAAAGGTGAATTTACTCATAAATTTTTAAATCTTATTATGTAATAACTAGATCTTCGATGGAGGTAACAATACAAAAGATGAAAGGTGATGATAACTTGCATTATTTATCAACACTAGATGGGACATTTATCTTTCAAAATTTCTATGTAAGATGACTAAGCCTTATAATAATATAGTTACTTGAAATAACAACTCATTTATCATAACAAATGTTCATATAATGTTGAGAATTATGTATTCAATTTAATTTTCCTTAATAATGGAGATAGTTTTTGATATATTTTATTCTCATGTTACAGATTTGAGGTTGAGTAACTTGGAGTATCTGAGCTTAAGTGGTAACAACCTCAACAATAGTATCTTATCATTTCTAAGTGGCTTTTCATCATTAAAAGTACTACGTTTAGATGATACTGGATTGAAGGGAGTGATTGATTTTTCTGGTAATTAAACTTGCTTCTCCTCTTCTTTCTCTTATTCTGCAACAACAAACTTTGGTTTACTTCATTTCTAATAGTTGGATGAGGAAAGCAATAACTCATGCTTTGTCTTCTTTTATTTTATCAATTTAATTCTTATTTTTCATTACTTCTATTTAACACTTAACAAACTATTTGTTTTCCCTAAAAATTTAGAGAAGTTGGATGTGAGCAACCTTTAGATTTACGAGAGGAATTTTTACAAACCCTAAAATAGCAAATAGTAACCCATAGTTAATGTCTGATAAAATATGTTATAAACGTCCTAGTATACCTAATGTCTAATAACATTCTACTGTCTACTTGTTTTCCTGACAGCCTCACTATTTTTATCACCCAAAAAGATGAATTTGCTAAAAAAATTTTAAAACATTATTATTTAATGATTAGATCCTCAACGGAGGTAACAATATAAAGTGGACCATAACTTGTATAATTTATCAACACTAGATGGGACATTTATCTTCCAAAATTTCTATGCAACTTAGATGACTAAACCTTATAATAATATAGTTACTTGAAATACATCCCAATTAATATAACAATTGTTTAGATAATATTGAAAATAATGTATTCAATTTTAACTTCTAACAGTTCTTTAAAAAGAGAAAAAAAACTTTAACTTTTAACAGATAATTTCAAAACACCCTTTTGTTTGAGATAATTACATAAATATGAGACTTTATAGCATAATTACATAAACATTACTTGATCTTTCATTGGCGTTGCACTTACACCCCCTTCCCTTAGTAAAGTTATAGTTGATCAAAATTTTAATTTTTTTTTGAGGGAGGGTAGTTTGGTCTTTTGATGAGATATTAAATAAAAAGATAATTAAATTTTAAAAAACTAAACTTAAAGAAATAGAATATTGAAAAAAAAAAACCATAAAAAAAAAGCCATAGGTCAATTTTTTTTCAAAAGAAAAAAATTGAATTTCTAGAGAACTTGCAAAGACAAAGAGATTGAGTCAAACATAGTCACTTACAGTTTAGCTATGCAGTTTGAAGCTATATTAAGACATAATAAACTTTTTTATTTTATTACAGTTAATCCTCCATCGGTAGTGGACTTTGTTAGATTTGATTATAAATAGTATAAATCAAAGTAAAAGATGAAAATATCCTCATCTTTTTATTTTTATTTTTTAAAAAAAAACTAACAAAAAAAAATTCTTAAAAAAATTGACAAAAGTGAAAGTTACAGATCTCTTGAAGATATAGAACCAGAAAATAAAAATTTAAAAAAAAATGTTGCAAAAAGATTTTTTTTTAAAAAAAGAGAGAGATCCTCATGTTTGAAACCTTGAAAATAAAATAAATAAATAATTGTTGAAAAAAAAAAATAAAAAAAGAGAGTTCCAGATCTTCAACATTGAAGAAGTGGAACCCAGAAAATAAAAACCCATGTTCATCAAAGAACTTCAACACACCTCCACCCCTCCTCCCTCCTCCACACTCTCATTCACTCTCCTGATATTTGAGATAATTGTTATAGATTTGTGGTTAAGTAACTTGAAATTTTTGAGTTTAAGTGGTAACAGTCTCAACAATAGCATCTTATCATCTTTAAGTGGCCTTTCATAATTAAAAGTACTATATTTAGATGATATTGAATTGAAAGAAGTGATTGATTTTTCTGATAATTAAACTTGCTTCTCCTCTTCTTCACTTACTGTTCAACAACAAACTTTGGTTTGCTTCCTTTTTGATAGCTGGTGCTAGTGGCATGAGGTTTGCATTCTTTTGTCTTTATCATCGCGGTTCGATCCCCCACCCTAATATATAAATTTTGTATATCATTCGTTAATAGGATTAGTTGAACATTTTCTTTAATCCTAAGAGGTTAATGATTGAAGTCCCACTTTTGGCTTAATATACAAGATGTGAGTAGTTTTTATGAATTTAATTCCCCTCCCCCACCCAAAAAAAAAAAAAAAAAAAGGTATTCTGAAAGTAGCTCATGCCTTATCTTCTTCTATTTTATCAATTTATCTTTTATTTTTTATTTTTATCAATTAACTCTGTTTAACTCTTAATAGAAATAGATGATTCTCTTAGCAACTTAAAGGAATTGGACATGAGCAACAATCAGATCAGCAAATTTGTGGTCAAGAAAGGTACCAATTGAAAGAAATTTATTTACTTTTAAAAGGATGGTCTTATTTGTTTAATTAGTTCTATAGACGACAAGTGTTTCCAGTAGCCTATATATAGTCTTATTCATCAATTCAACTTTATAAACAATAAAGGGGGTGGTTTTGATGTTTAATTTGGGTGATGTTAGTTTGATAAAAATGATGGAGATGATGATTTTAATGAATGTGGAAGATGAAATTGGAGATGAGGAAGAGGATGGGAGGTAGAAGATAAAGAGATTTTTTTTTTTAATATTATATTATTATTTTAATAATTAAAAATATTATTTTTTAATTAAAATATTTATTAGTTGTGAATTGAACCTTTTACCCTTCATTGTTTGGATTTAACATCGGTTGACTAATAGTTGACTGACAGTAAGGGAGGTTTGTGTTGAGTTTTTTTAACCTTAAGGGATGTCAGTGTGGATTACCTAAACATCATCATTTTTGTGCAATTTCATTAAACCTTAAGGGATTTTGTGCAATTTGCCCTAAATTCATTCTGTCACTAAATAAACAAATAAATATGTATCATCAATGAAGCCACATAAAATGAGTTTAATAAATAAACTCATGTGTTACAAAAAAAAAATTCAAACCTATTATCAACTAAAAGGACAAAAGTGTACGATTGAACTTTATTAATTGTTTAATATGTCTAATCCTTTTATTTAGAATTGTGTCTTCTAATCCAATTTTTTTTAATGAATTTTTTTTTTTCTTTCCTTCCTTTTTCTTTCTCAATAATGAGTTTAAAAACTAGTACTACTAACAAAAGATCATAAAATATATAGTTCACGATTTATAATTTGTAAATATTGATTATGTTAAAAAGATTTATTTTATTTTATTAGCACGACATCTTATGCCTTTTACAATACCAATGTTTGAGATTTTTAGATAAATAAAATTTTATTTACTCAATCATTTTTTAAAGGGATAAGTTTAATTTCCTCTTTATAATTTGATATAATAGCTAAAAACTCTTGATTTTAAAAATCACCAGCAACCCCGATAGTTTATAAAAATAATAAAAAAATCCCCTATCATTTATCAAAATAGCCAAAAAAATCCTTTGAATTCGGATATTACTAAGGGGTTTTTTGACTATTTTTATAAACGATAAGAGTTTGTGGCTATTATGCCAAACTATGGGGGATATTTAGTGATTTCTTAAATTAAGGGTTTTTTTGCTATTATATTAAATTATAGGTGGGAAATTAGACTTACCCCTTTTTTGAAAGCATAACTAGTAGCAACGGCTTCCTGAAAGTGTTGTAAAGTAGAACAATACACATATTAGCCCATGTCCTCATCCGCACACTTGGACTTGGACACCCCGTTGCTACCCCACTGTAGTGTGCTCTTTTTTGATATAAAAAAAAAAAAAAAAAAAATCTCAAACTAAATGTTCCTAGGATAGCAGGACCCATTTGTTGCTTTGTAAAATAAGAGGAATTTTTTCAAATTCTACATTAAAAAGCAGTAACTCCTAGCTAATTTCTGACAAAATATGTGTTAAATATCTTAATATAATTACCTATATTTCTCATCCTAAAAAAAAAAAGAAAAAACCTATATTTCTCTCCCTCACAACCTACAAATTTAAAAATAGCCCAAAAAGGTGAATTTACTCATAAATTTTTAAATCTTATTATGTAATAACTAGATCTTCGATGGAGGTAACAATACAAAAGATGAAAGGTGATGATAACTTGCATTATTTATCAACACTAGATGGGACATTTATCTTTCAAAATTTCTATGTAAGATGACTAAGCCTTATAATAATATAGTTACTTGAAATAACAACTCATTTATCATAACAAATGTTCATATAATGTTGAGAATTATGTATTCAATTTAATTTTCCTTAATAATGGAGATAGTTTTTGATATATTTTATTCTCATGTTACAGATTTGAGGTTGAGTAACTTGGAGTATCTGAGCTTAAGTGGTAACAACCTCAACAATAGTATCTTATCATTTCTAAGTGGCTTTTCATCATTAAAAGTACTACGTTTAGATGATACTGGATTGAAGGGAGTGATTGATTTTTCTGGTAATTAAACTTGCTTCTCCTCCTCTTCTTTCTCTTATTATGCAACAACAAACTTTGGTTTACTTCATTTCTAATAGCTGGATGAGGAAAGCAATAACTCATGCTTTGTCTTCTTTTATTTTATCAATTTAATTCTTATTTTTCATTACTTCTATTTAACACTTAACAAACTATTTGTTTTCCCTAACAATTTAGAGAAGTTGGATGTGAGCAACCTTTAGATTTACGAGAGGAATTTTTGTTGCTCTGAAAAACATAAGGAATTTTTACAAACCCTAAAATAGCAAATAGTAACCCATAGTTAATGTCTGATAAAATATGTTATAAACATCCTAGTATACCTAATGTCTAATAACATTCCAGTGTCTACTTGTTTTCCTGACAGCCTCACTATTTTTATCACCCAAAAAGATGAATTTGCTAAAAAAATTTTAAAACATTATTATTTAATCATTAGATCCTCAACGAAGGTAACAATATAAAGTGGACCATAACTTGTATAATTTATCAACACTAGATGGGACATTTATCTTCCAAAATTTCTATGCAACTTAGATGACTAAACCTTATAATAATATAGTTACTTGAAATACATCCCAATTCATATAACAATTGTTTAGATAATATTGAAAATAATGTATTCAATTTTAACTTCTAACAGTTCTTTAAAAAGAGAAAAAAAAAACTTTAACTTTTAACAGATAATTTCAAAACACCCTTTTGTTTGAGATAATTACATAAATATGAGACTTTATAGCATAATTAAATAAACATTACTTGGTCTTTCATTGGCGTTGCACTTACACCCCCTTCCCTTAGTAAAGTTATAGTTGATCAAAATTTTAATTTTTTTTGAGGGAGGGTAGTTTGGTCTTTTGATGAGATATTAAATAAAAAGATAATTAAATTTTAAAAAACTAAACTTAAAGAAATAGAATATTGAAAAAAAAACCATAGGTCAATTTTTTTTCAAAATAAAAAAATTGAATTTCCAGAGAACTTGCAAAGACAGAGAGATTGAGTCAAACATAGTCACTTACAGTTAAGCTATGCAGTTTGAAGCTATATTAAGACATAATAAACTTTTTGATTTTATTACAGTTAATCCTCCATCGGTAGCGGACTTTCGTTAGATTTGATTATAAATAGTATAAATCAAAGTAAAAGATGAAAATATCCTCATCTTTTTATTTTTATTTTTTTAAAAAAAACTAACAAAAAAAAAATCTTAAAAAATTTAACAAAAGTGAGAGTTACAGATCTCTTGAAGATATGGAACCAGAAAATAAAAATTAAAAAAAATGTTGCAAAACGATTTTTTTTTTTAAAAAGAGAGAGATCTTCATGTTTGAAACCCTGAAAATAAAATAAAAAAAAAATTACTGAAAAATAAAAAAATAAAAAAAGAGAGTTCCAGATCTTCAACATTGAAGAAGTGGAACCTAGAAAATAAAAACCCATGTTCATCGAAGAACTTCAACACACCTCCACCCCTCCTCCCTCCTCCACGCTCTCATTCACTCTCTCTGACTCACCACTCTCGACCACCACCACACTCTCAAGTTGAGTCTCAACCTCCTCGCAGTTCTGCCCCTAGCAAATCGTCAACCTCCATCACCGCCTCTCTGCTCATCGTAGTTCTGCTCATCAACCTTCATCCCAGTTCAATTCACCACCTCTGCTCGTCGCAGTTCTGCTCATCAACCTCCATCCCAACCAATCGTCAACCTCCATCGTAGTTCTGCTCCGAGTTGGAGGTCCATCTCTGCGAGGGAGACCAGATGGGTCTCACCCAGATTTGGGTCTCCATCACAACGAGAGAGATTTGAATCGGGATCTCCAGTGCATGAGGATCCTGACTTCGGTCTCTATCGCCCTGACGAAGACCCAAAATATGGGTCTCCATTTGCGATAGAGACCAATCTGGCGTGATGAGCTGTTCATCTTCTGGTGATGCTTGTGTGATGTTTGTGCAGTTTGGTGAACTGTGATGAGCTGGTCTCCACCGCCTTTCTGCAATTTGATGAAGATGTGTTGATGTGCTGGGTTTAGAGATTTCGGGTTGATGAAGATGTGTTGATGTGTTGATTTTCTGGGTTCTTCATGAATTTGTTTTGCTGATGTTCTGTTCTTGGAGTTGTTGATTTTTCTGGGTTATTCTTGGCTTTATGAAGATGATGAATGTATTGATTTAGGGTTGATGAAGATGATGAACGTGTTGATTTAGGGTTGATGAAGGTATCGAATGTGTTGGTTTTTTGGGTCGATGGAAGCTAATGAAAGATGATAGATTTTGAAGTTTTTAAAATTTATTTTAAACTAAAAATAAAAAATAAGGTAAATAAGATTAAAAGATAATTTTACTCTTTAATTAGATAATTTTAACGGATTTAGACTAACGAGGGGGTTATTTACAATAAGAGTGAAACATGTGTTCCGTGTAAATATATTTTTTTAATTAGATAATTAAATTATAATTTGTTCAGTAAATGAATGTAAGAAAAAAAAGATTGAAACCCAATTTCTCTTTCTCTATATATATATTTTCAGGTCTGGAGAAAAGCTAAAGAGATGGGGACTCCATCTCCATCCATCTTTGTAGATATGGAGTTGTCTCTGTCGGCTCCATCTTTATTTGTTCTCTTTCTCCGCTCTCTCCCTCTTTTCGCTCTCTTTCTCTTTTTTGTTGATTTATTTTATCTGGGTTGATTGTGTTTGTTTGGGTGTGATTGGTTGTGATGGATTAAGAATGATTGGTTGTGTTGATCTTTCGATTGATTGTGTTGGTTTGAGGTTGTGAATAGCCATTAGTGGGGTGGTAGTCGAGTGTTTGCGAGTGAGGGTGTTTAAGAGTGATGGCAATAATGGTGGCGAAGATGATGGTGTTGATGAAGTTTTTAGGTTTAGGTACGTGTTGATGGTGTCGAGTGTTAGTCTCTCTATTGGAGACCAGATATCCATCCATGGATGGAACCAGTTTGATTTTCTACTCTAAGCTTCTTCTTCATCTCCATCTCTAAGGAGATGAAGGTGAATCAAGTTAAATCCCTAATTTTTTTTTTTAACATTTTTTGAAAAACCTCATTTTAGCCCTTAAATTTTTGAAAATTCTCACCTATTTAAATATATTCTTATAAATGACTCTCATCTTTTAGTAGAAGTGATTGAATACTTTTTTTGATCCTAAGAGATTAATTATTCAAGTCCCACTCTTGGCTTAAAATACAAGATATAGGTAGTTTTTATGAATTTAATCCCCCTCCCTCACCCAAAAAAATAGCAGGATTCTGAAAGTAGCTCATGCTTCATCTTCTTCTATTTTATCAATTTATCTTTTATTTTTTATTAATTAACTCTGCTTAACTCTTAATAGAAATAGATGATTCACTTAGCAACTTAGAGGAACTGGACGTGAGCAACAATCAGATCAGCAAATTTGTGGTCAAGAAAGGTACCAATTGAAAGAAAATTTATTTACTTTTAAAAGTATGGTCTTATTTGTTTAATTAGTTCTATAGACGACAAATGTTTCCATTAGCCTATACACAATCTTATTCATCAATTCAACTTTATAAACATTAAAGGCGGTGGTTTTCTCCTCGACAATCAATTTCTATAGCAAGGACATTGAACATAGTCCTTTGTACATCTTTTCATTTATAGGTAACAGAGCAAGTCTGAGAAACTTGCAATATTTAGGTGTACGGAATGTCAGCATTCATGATGGAAACACTCTGTTGCAGTCACTAGGGTTGTTCTCATCTTTGAAGCAACTTGACCTTAGCCATAATAATTTTAGTGGATTAATGAGTACTCCAGGTAAGTTTGCTAGCTCCTGTCAATTTCCAACATTTTCTCCAAAATCTTCCATATATAGTTAATTTAAATAAGTTATTCCTTTTTTTCAATAATAGTGTTGCAGAATGTAACCTACCTGGAAATTTTGTATATGGAAGGTTCTTCTCTCCATATAAGTCTTCTTCAAAGTATTACAACTTTCACTTCCTTTGAAAGTTTGACAATATGGAACTGCCACCTGAATGGCATCTTTGGCACACATAGTAAATTACGTATTGTTGAATACTTTAACTTACCCATGTACTATGAGTTCAAGAAAAAAACATACTCTTATCCTATGGATTAGATTTCTTTGCAAAAACCCAATCCTATATATTATGAGTATTTTATATTTTAGGAAAGTTACATTACTTTTTATAATGATAACAAAAAGAATAATATTTTTTTATGTTCCTTTAAATTTTCAAAACTTACATTTGAGTTAATGTTTATCAATCTCGTACACTATTATTTTATTATGGTCTAGATTTCTAATCGTGAAAAATAGAATTTTTTTTTAATTAAATTTAGATAATTATATTATCTAATTTCTATATTTTTAGAAAAATGAGTGAAGTACTAAGATGAATTGACCAATTAAAGTTCAGTCAAAAACGAATCTATTTATGCTGTAGAAATTAGTAATATAAAATTATTTAGCACTTGGGCTGTTATATGATTTAGCTTAAATAATCTTATTGAATATTAATGTATATTTGGTTTTGTGCTTGTAGATTTCTCTAATTTGAAGAATTTGAAATCGTTGTTCATGTATGGAGCTAATCTTGACACCAGTATTCTACAAAGCATTGGACAGTGCACTTCTCTTGAGGATTTATCGTTATACACATGTACATTGGAAGGCACACGTCCTGATCAATTGCAAGGTTAATGACTTCCCTTTTATTTGCTATAAATTAATAAAATTATATTAGTTAATTACATTTTTATTTCCTAAAAAGCTGTAGTTAAATACTAAGATAACTGGGCAATTAAATTTGGATCTAAAACAAATCTATTGACTATTGACATGCTATATATAAGAGATTTTCTCATAATTTTGTTATTTTTTCTTTTGCTTTTGACAATGTTTTTCAAATTTCATATTATTCCAAAATTATTCACTTTACTTTTTGACACTCATGTCTAAAAAGACATACTGTTTAAAAATATAAATTTAAAAGGAATATAGATCTTCAAAAAAAAAATAATTAAAAAAAAAAACTTTATATTACATAGTACTACACAAGTGTTGAGTACTGGATTTGGCTGCATCAGTCGATTTAGAAATAAAAATTTATACTCCAGCCATGTTCTGCAAAACATTTCAAACATTTGTTAAAAATTTTGTGAAACATGTACTTTGTTTGATAACTAAAACTAAGCAAAATGGATTTGTGAAAGTATTATATTACTCCTACTAGCTTAAATATTTTGATACATTATAAAAATTTTATTTCAAGAACTAATTGACTCAAACTAGTAAACTAATTTTGTTCCTTTGTTATAATCTGTGATTACATGACCTGATAATATATGCATTTCCATCTAGTCTTTGAGAGGTCCAAGAGGTAGCTTGATCTTCAAGAAAGATCCAATGGCTATCGAATCATGCCAAATATTGTGGCAAAAATTGTATTCTCCAATTCCTCCCGTTTAAATATAATACTAAATCTTCAGCCGTGAACTATATATATATATATATATAATTTATTCCAATTCTTTTGCAAGAAATTTTATCCTAATCACGATCTAATGGTTATATCACAATTAAAAATATCTGAAATTAGTCAAATTAAACATTATTAAAATCTCTTTTATTATAAAAGTCTCTTTTAAACATATTATCTTAATCTTCTTCTGCTACAAAAACTTTTTTCTTTAAAAAAAGGTTATGCCATATAAGCCCTGATAGAGCCTGGATGAAGTTAAATTTAATAGTATGAATAAAGATTGATAACTTTTAAAACTAATATCTAGTGTAGAATGCCAATGATACACAATAGTAAGATAAAAGTAGATGAAGAGATACTCATCAAATATTAGAAGTTAAAAACTCAATCCTATTTAGATATTGAATGGAAGTAAAAGGAAGGCCATTAAAAAAATCAATTAGAAATTTAGAATCCCCTATATATCTTACAATAAAACTTGATAGATTGTTATCATTTCGTTTGCACACCTCTGTGATTCTTATCATGTCCTTTTTTTTTTTTCTTTTTTTTATAAGCTTTTTTTATTACTTTTTTTCTTCGACAAGCTTTGTTATTATTATCTATTACTAATGGATGAAAATATTAATTATATTATAGGCCTCTGTGAGTTGGCGCATCTACAAAATCTTGATCTCTCCAATAATGGTCTAAGGGCCGGTAGCTTGCCTTCGTGTTTTGCAAATTTGACATCCCTTCAAACATTGGATATTTCTTCCAATCAATTTTCTGGAAACATTGCCTCTTCTCCACTTAAAGCTCTCACATCCATCCGATATCTAAGCCTTTCCGACAATCACTTTCAAATCCCAATTTCACTTGAACCCTTTTTCAATCACTCCAAACTCAAGATACTTTATGGTGACAATAACGAAATATATGCAGACACTGAGTCACATTCCTTGACCCCAAAATTCCAATTAAATTCAGTCACGTTATCTTGTTGTGGAGATGGCGTCACATTTCCCAAATTCCTCTACCTTCAACATGACTTAGAAGAAGTTGATCTTTCTCACAATAACTTGAAAGGAGAGTTCCCAAATTGGTTGTTAGATAACAACACAAACTTATATCAACTTCAACTAGTCAATAATTCTCTTAGAGGATCTTTGCAATTGCCAACCCATTCTCACATAAATTTGACAACATTAGATATCTCTGATAATCTCTTGGATGGAAAAATTCCAATGGAAGTGGGAGCATATCTGCCAAGTTTGGAGAGTTTAAACATCTCCATAAACAATTTTCATGGTAGCATTCCCTCTTCAATCGGTGATATAAAGTTCTTGTACAGTTTAGACTTATCCGAAAATAAATTGTCTGGAAATATCCCACAACAATTGGCCAAGAACTGCATCCATTTGTCTTACCTTGCGTTATCAAACAACCGCTTGGATGGTCAGATATTCTCCACAAATTTTAACTTAGTAAACTTGTTGAGGCTACAACTGGATGGTAACCAATTCAGTGGAAAAATTCCCGAGAGCTTGTCTAATTCCTCCAATTTGATGAGACTATATCTCAGTCATAACCATCTCACCGGTAAGATTCCAAATTGGTTGGGGAATATGTCGTGGTTGGTAGATCTTGTAATGCGTACCAATCATCTTGAAGGTCAAATTCCACAAGAGTTTTGTCGATTGGAAAGGCTCGAAGTTTTGGACATTGGAGAAAATAATATCTGGGGTACTTTACCATATTGTTTTAATCCTCCACGACTTGAACAGGTTCACTTGGCGAGAAATGAGTTACAGGGAGAACTAAATGATGCGCTCTACAACAGCTCATCCTTGGTAACGCTGGATCTTGGCTATAACCACTTAAATGGTAGCATTCCAAATTGGATCGACAGACTTTCCAACTTGAGCTACCTTATCCTAACTTATAATAATCTTGAAGGTGAAGTGCCAACTCAATTGTGCCAATTAGAAAAGTTACGACTGATAGATCTTTCTCATAACAATCTTTCTGGACAAGTCCCTTCGTGCCTTGCGATGACTGCACTACACGGTGATTATCAAGTTCCTTCGAAAATTACAAATTTTGCTTCTGTTAGTGGGCCAAGTGATTCTCCAAAAAGAACTGAAGAAACTTTAGAGTTCACCACAAAAGCTATTTCTTATTCCTACCAAGGAAGAATTCTTGCCTACATTTCTAGAATTGATTTCTCTTGCAATAAGCTGTCAGGTGAGATTCCTCATCAAATTGGAAATCTTACTAGAATCCAAACAATGAATCTTTCCCATAACAATTTGACAGGACCAATCCCATCAACATTTTCAAATCTTGAGCAAATTGAGAGTTTGGATCTTTCTTACAACAACTTAAATGGAAAAATTCCTCCCCAAATTGTTAAGCTACGTTGTTTAGCTGTTTTTAGTGTGGCGTACAATAATTTATCTGGCAAAACCCCTGAGATGGTTGCCCAATTCGCAACATTTGAAGAAAGTAGCTACCGAGGAAATCGTCTTCTTTGTGGTCCACCATTGCCAAGGAGTTGCAATGCAACTAGGTCACCGCCATTGATTGCAAAAGCTAGTGACAAAGAAGAAGACAGCAATTTCATGGACATGGATATCTTTTATATCAGTTTTGTTGTGAGTTATGCAATTGTGATCTTAACAATTGTCGTAGTTCTATACGTGAATCCTTACTGGCGACGAACATGGTTCTATCTTATTGATACATGGATGCTCTCCTCCTACTACTTCATTGTTGACCATCTCCCTAAGAGGTTCTGTCATTAAACCATGTAGTGGCGTAGTCAGTTCTACTTTCCGGATGATTTTTCTATTTTTAATTTCTCTTTGTAAGGAATCTTATGTTAAATGATATCGCCTTTGTAATAACAATTACCTAAATTTTGTAGATTCATCTTCGTGGGGTGCCCAGACCCAAGTATTTAAATTCAGCTATTCTGTTATGTGTGTAGGAACGGGCTGAAACCTCTTGCAGGAGGATTTTGATTGATTAAACTAGTATTGTTTCGGGCTGCAGGACAATGGTACCTCTGTCTTGCATACTAGCCCGATGGTGAACTTGTGTCTTGTATTAAATTTTCTGGTTTCTTATTGCCTTTCTCAGTTGGCTTTCACATAAAGTCTCTTAGTATGACAACCAGAGTTTCTAGTTGTTGCTTAATTTTTCATACTTTGATCATGAGAGTGTTAATCAGGAAATTTGTCAAATGACCATATTACTCCTTGATGAACAAGATTCAAAACTGAGTGAGAGGGCTTGTGATCTCAAATCTATAGTTTCTGATTCTTGAAGTATAAGCTGTATGGTAGCATAATGCAGGTCACAGACTCTTTTTTTGGAGAATCACAGACTTTGTTTCTGTTATTTTTATACGACAACGTGAAAATTGCAAGTTACTAGATCAACTTCTGGATACAAATTGGATATAATAAAATATTAAATAAAATAAGTGTATTGGAATTAGATTAAGTGTCTTGTTAGTTTTTCAACAAAAATAAAAAAAAGTTGACTTGTTAGTTGGTATTTAAATTTTAGCAAGCATACAAATTGAATTAATAGTAAAGGTAAAATGAAATACCCAAAGCTTTTAATTTGCAATCAGAACATAATTTCAAGAATATATTACAATTCAATTTTTTTAAAAAATAATAAATAAATATTAACATTGTTAAAAAAATTTCTTTTCTGATACGTTTTCAAATTTTTTCGTTTTTAATCATAAATATCAGTTTCCCAAAACCATAATTGTTGGCTACAAAGTCATTGTTTGGGCTGATGTATTAAGTCCCTCAGTTGCACCAAACATCAAATTTGAAAATTAATGAATACGCCATTGAATACAGCTCTCTAAATGCATCCTTTGAAGAATTCAAATCTGAATAGGAAATCCAAATAGGAGATAATCCGATGTACAGAACTGAACAAATAAAAATTATTAAATCTAAAAAGTCCAAAACTACAGATTGTTCGGAGTCCATATTCTACATAAGTTTTATGGTTATTTATACAATTGTGCTTTTAGGAATAATTGTAGTTTTGTTTATAAATCCTTATTAGTGACAAACATGGTTTTAAGTTATTGAAACATTGATGACTTCAGTTTATTATTCCATTGTAGACCATCTTCCGAAGAGACTCTAGAGATGAAATATAGGCTGATGTTGGAAATAACTCCATCTGATTGTTCTTGTTGCTTTCTATTGTACCTAAAGGGGGTGATTGCTTTCTTTTCGTGAGAATGAGACTTCTTTAGTGTTTTTGTGTTTCTCATTTGAAATTCTGACTATTTTAGTTTGCACATTATTTGTTATGGCATTTGTTGTTACAGCATGTAGACTAGAACTAAGCTTTATAAAGTAGATATAATCTAATGAGTGTTCTTAAATTAAGTGTTGAGGAACATCTTATTGCAATTTGAAGCATCTAAGTTCATTGGTTGAATTAAAGTATCCCTTTCAAAGAAGGTTGGATCTGATTCTTAATTAAGAGCTTTGCATGCAACAAGAATACTGGATTGATTCTTTCAGCATGCTCTAGTAGATTGTGTGGGGTATCATGTTGAGTTTGTTTGTGAATACCATTTGTTTAGTTTGACCATAGGGAATGTTATGAAAACAAACGCTTACTTTAGGTTTAGTTGATAGGCACTTCCAAATTTTAACAATTGAAAAATAAAAAGTTGATTCTTATCAATTTATTTATATGATCACTTTGGTCTGATAAAGGGGCCATTTAAGGTGAAATTTTGAATAGCACAATTTTAACTTTGAAAATTGTCTAAGCCCTTTTGACATATCTCACAAGCATAGACGGACAGAAAATGTTTTTCATCTTCTTGATCAAATGCTTATTCTTGAACTTACAAATATTTCTACTTTTAAGTAACTTCATCTAACAATTAGACTAAGAATTCAAATTTAACACAAAATGCTTTTCATCTTTCTTGATCAAATGTTTGTTCTTGAACATACAATTATTTATGGTCCATGATAGCTTCATCAAACAATTATATTCAAAATTCAAATTTGATAGGCAATGAGCGAGATACTTAGTAAATACGAGTAAATCACCAAATTCAATTCAACATAAGACAAAAGATTTAATTCAATTTGCAATAGGAACTGCGTGTACTTTTGAATTTTTATTCTTTGTTGTAGAGAACAACGCTCCGAAGGACTTTTTTTGTTTTTTTTTTACATTTAAATCACATACAATGTGTACAAAGCTATAATGATAAAAATAATAAATTGCACTGATACTATAGGCAATCAATAGAATGAACACCTGGAATCTTCTGCAAAATCCCTTGCAGCAGAATTATTAGCCAATCAGGTCTATTCTTGTCTGGCCATTATATTATAGAATCTGCAAAATAAAGATCAATCATGATTTACACCTCAATTACGAGGGAACAACATTCTTCCCAATTTAATAAAGAATAACAAATCAGAAATTACTAAGCAATTACAAGAAACAGTATTCTTCCTAATTAAATAGAGAATAACATCACAAACTGGTGAGTTTAGATAATGAAAATTGTAAGGATACAAAAGTTCAAAGATATGCATCACAAATAAATATTAGCATAAGCATAAGAGAGGGCAAAGATTCATTTTGATAGAAGTACAAATGCAGATATATAGCTCAACATGTATTCAATCGTAGATCATTAGAAGGATGCAGAAAAGGTTGAGGGTCAATGAGCACAAACATAAACAGCGTGGCAAGAATGAATGTGTAGAATAAACAGCCTCAGGTATGAAGGCGAGTATAGGTAAAGCAGAGAACTCAAGGGATGAAAAAACTATAGCCAAAAATTGTAGCATAAAAAAGCAGGATTTTTTGAAGCTACCTTCCTCCAGCAAATTTAAATTGACTCTAAGCGGCAGACAAGGCACCATGGTCTTGGTTCTTGTTGCTGACTCTGATATAGAGCCTAAACTAAGTTTCCATCCCACATTTTGATCCCCTTATACAGTGAGCTATATATACCCACTCAATAACTAACAACAAACTAGAATTATTCTCAAATCTATGTTGGACACAATGATCTACAAATGACTGAAGATAAATAATATAATGAATAATGTAGCTCCTTTAAATTTGAAGGAAACCATATATGAGTGTCTCCCTCCAATCGTGTGAGTAGCTTCGTTTAGGCACCATGCAAAAGGTGGCTTGTCTTAAATAGATAAACAACAACCCGTGTCTGACTGAGTGCCATTAACCATTTAACATACATGGTTTTCTCTCAGAGACCTCAGATTTCAGATTAAAACATATAAATATACCAATTTTGCCGGCATGGAATTGTCTGCGAATGATGAATAACAACAAAACAGTCCCACTCTAATACAGATCAATTGAAACGTATATAAATTTACAGAGTGGGAATGTTACCAGGTAATTGTATTTTGAAACAACAATGAGTTTCAAGAATCTTCTTCCAGTAAATCGATATAGGCTCCAAGCAGCAGACGGGTGTGAGTGTTCATGTTGTTGATCGAGCTGATAAATGCACAAGCTGTAAACCAAGCTGATATTGCTAAGAAGTATTCTACTCAAGCTGCTCAAGTTGAAGCTTATGATCCAGCTGATGATAGATCTGTGCAGCTTCAGAAGACAAGCTTAACAGCCTTCAAGCCAGCTTATCAAGTTGGTCTAGCTCAGTTTTCAGGACGCTAAAACTTGTGGAGCAAGTTAGTTAGAAAAACCTCTATGTGGCAGTTTTCTATTGGCCCTCAAGAATCAATTAGTTATAAAGGAATCTGATTAGCAAATAACGAATGTATAGACTCATTTTAGACTTGTATTTTCAGTGAATCGATCAATGATCAAAAGCTCATCAATGGAGCTCTCTGTTTTTCTTCATTCAATCATCATCCCTTTAATTTCATATTGAAAATCTTGAATCATCGTATGGTATCAGAGCCATAGACTCACGTCAATGGCTGATCCGTCATCACCTTCCAATTCAACACAATCAACACACAGATCTGCAACAAACTCGTCAATAGATTTCCCCGGCCTCGCAAAATGGTTGAGTCTCAATTTAACTCTCATACTTGATCAGACAAACTTTATCTACTGGAGAACTCAGGTATTACCAGTGATTCGAGCACTGGATCTTGAAGGCTTCATCAATGGATGCAAAATTGAGCCAAAGAAGTTCATAGAGAACATCGTTACAAATCAAGATGGAGAGATCTCGGTTGAACAGCAAGTCAGCGAAGAGTATCAGACTTGGTGGAAAACAGATCAGCTTCTGCTTTCTTGGGTGCTCTCAACACTCAGTCCATGTATTCTCGGTCAGGTAACCAATTGTAGAACCTCCTTTGAAGTGTGGACAAAATTGAAAAGTTGTTTTCACAAAGATCATTAGCAAAAGTCATGCAGCTTAGACAACAATTACTAAGTATCAAGAAAGGGTCAGATTCTATAAGTGATTTCGTGTCAAAAATAAAGAACATTGGTGATGCCTTAATGGCTGCTGGTGAAGAAGTTAAAGAAAGAGATTTTATTCTAAGCCTAATGAATGGAGTAGGGCAAGAATACGACCCAGTTGTTGTCTTTATTTCTTAACAGCACCAAACTATGTCTTTGGAGGATGCTCAATTCATGTTGCTCATGCATGAACAGAGGATAGATCAACTGAATTCATCTAGCAATGTGAATGTTGGTAATTACTCTGCTCATTTTGCTTCAAATCAGCCTAGTTATGGTGGACGAGGAGGTTATAATAGAGGATTTAATGGAAATAGAGGTGCAAGTCGTGGAAGAAGAGTTGGAGGTAGATATAGTGGTAACAACAGGAATAGGGTGTTTTGTCAAGTGTGCTCCAGCCTGGACATGGTGCACTGCAGTGCTACCACAGGTTTGATCACCAATACCAAGCTCCAAGCAGAGGTAATCAGTCATCTGGAGCAGGTCAAGAAAATCAAGCCTTGATGATTCAGCCACAACTACAACTTCAAAGTGGGAACTATCAGCCTTCTCACCTCAGTTCGAGACCATCAACACCTGACCCCATTCATGACAATTCACATTCGACAAATGGGAGTCAATAACAATCTGCTTCAGCCTATTTTGCCTCTCCTGAAACAGTAGCAGATCAGTCATGGTATTTGGACAGTGGTGCTACGAATCATGTGACCTCAGAATTGCGCAATTTGTCTCTCAAGACAGACTATCGATGTAATGAAAAGTTGCTTGTAGGGAATGGTACACTCACAGGGTTGCCATTAGTAGGCACCTGCTGCTGACTCAGATGTGAAGCCACACACAACTACATTCTGTACTAAAAAATTAGTCAAAACAATGACACTATCAAATATGCAACCATACTTGAAACAAAAAGAAAAATCCTACTTACATAAAAAAGCACATCACACAACAAAGAGACGAAAAATGCAGGTGCTAGAAACACCATGGTACCTGATCGCTGGTGGCTTTGGCCAAGCAACAGTGCTGTTTTATCACTCTTGAAGGGATCAGTCTAGGAGAAAAAGGGCTTGAAATTGATTCAGGAATCTTCAGGAAAAGAAGCAGCAACAGTGGTGTTTTCATTGACTCAGGAAGTGCATCTGTCCATACACATGGTTGACACCAACTGCATATCAGATACTTAGAAGAGAGATTCAACAGGTTGGTAGAGGGATGTTGACACCATATCCGCGGCGGCCAGAATGGCTGCTTTGCTATAATGGGAAAGCTAGTAGAGATCTTCAAGGATTTCCTGTGATGACATTACATTTTTCTGATGGGGCTGATTTGGTTTTGGATGCAAAGAGCATGTTTGTCCAGATGAGGCCTTTTGTGTTCTGCTTGGCTGTTGGTCCAAGTGATGTTATCGGTGATGGCAGGAAGGATTTGTCAATTATTGGAATGATAGCTCAACAAAACTATAATGTGGCCTACGATCTTGTTGAGAGTAGACTGTATTTTCAGAGAATTGATTGTGAGCTTCTTGACGATTGATTTAATAGAAACTAAAAATTCTGTTTTTTTTTTTTTTTTAAAAAAAAAAAAAGAAATGTAGCCTTTTCATTTCTTTTTATTTTTATTTTCTGATTTCCACTTGGATGATCAAAATCCAAGTAAGAAATATGATATGTATTATCTGATAGGGTATCAATTAAAACACGTATTCAACCTTTCTATTTCAGCTAGGGAAATAGACAACTTTCATATTCGACATTAATTATTTTTTTAAAATACATATTAAATAAAAATAATGAAAATTTCTAATTTTTTTTACTACTTTTTTTTTTTTTTTCTAAGTGTAACATAGGTTACATCATAAGTTAGTTAGGATAAGATTAATTGCTATAAAAATGGCTTGAGAAGCAAATCCTCACACTTTATGATTTTATTGAAAGCAGTGAAACTTGCTCTAGCCTCACTCTTGCAGCTTTTTTCTTTTTTTTTTTTTTACGCAAAGACATTTTTTTAAGTAAAAATAAGAAATCACTTGCTATCTTTTATTCTTGATTAAAAAATTACCTTTGACAAATATAGCTGCATTTTAAGAAGCTTTCGTCATTTGGTTAAGCGCTAGTTTCTTACTAGATGATGTTCTTTTGAAGTTCTTTGACATTAGCAAATTGAAGCTTGTCATTTTTTATCCAATGCAATGGATCTTTGTTGTGTAATAGGCAATTACATTTGCTGACGTAGTGGTTGATATTATAGCCTCCATGGCAAAGGTATGAACCTAGAGCCTGGTTTAGCTATTTACTAAAAAAATCACCACTTGTTTCAATCAATCTGATAACAAATTATATCATTTTAGGGATACTTGTTTGAAGAATTTTATTCATGTCTTGTATTATCAGGAAAATTTCAAGTTTCTTGTTAACTACATATTAGAGAATACGTATTATTCTGTTCTCATCCTAAATGTCTTAGTTGAGTGTAAGTTGTAGTCTTTAAATTTTGTCATATACTTAGGCTAAACTAATTGTTAACACTATGCACTTATTAGGCAGCTTGGAATTTATAATAATATATATTTAATTTTTATCCTATATGACTTTTCGGGGTATTGGACTGATAGTGATGAAGGTAAGGGTAGTGATGTTCAAGACTTCAAACAAGCTGCTGAGGCTTGCTTACCAATCATAATTGCAGTAATGACCAAGATTAGGGTCAATACTTATCCTCAAGGATGCTTTTTGAATATAGATTTGGAGTTCATGAACAAGTTCTCAACTTGATAGTTTGAGTAGATTTTATTATGTAACTTTCGTGCAATGTCATAGTTATTTCTTAATTGTCCCCTTTTGTGAATTGTTATAGACATTATATGGAATATAACTATGTTTGATAATATGGTGTAGAATTTCTTTTCTTTACTTCATAATGATTATTCTACTATATTATTGCGTTCCATCTTGTTCATTTGTAAATGAGTAATTTTTCTTTTAGCAATTTGAATGTAAACTATAACTATCTTATTTTAATATATTTAATTTTCTATTGTTATCAAAACTAAAACATTAAACAAATTAATTAATGTTAAAAGAAACACAATAATAAATATCTAAACTAATCATTGACCATCAAGAATTTCATCATTAACCACCAATATTTCATCACTAGATGATATATCAAAATAATGGTTTTGGAAACCAAGCATTTCGTCTCACAATAGTCAGGGAATAAAAAAGAATTTGCCTACCAAGAGTTTAGTCTCGAAATAATACCTATAAATATTAGCTTTACTTCTTAGAGACGAAAATGTTGGTAGCTAAATAGATGCGTATGTGACTTGTGTTTTGAAAGACACCATTTGCAGACTACTTTTGTTGTCTCCAAATAGCATACCCAATCTCTTTGATAAAAATTGGAGACAATAATGATAGTAGCGAAATATGTATATCTATTGCATTTTGAAACACACTATCAAAGACCATAATTTTTCGTCTCCAAATAGCATGCCTAACTTCTTTGGTCAAAAATTGGGGACAAATTTTTAGGGAATCGGCTACTAACTTGTTGGTCGCATATTGTCAACATTTGGAGACGACAGCAATATGGTCTCAGTATCTATTCTAGGATGAACATTTAGCTACCAGTGTGCGACCAACTTAATGTGGTAGCGAAAATTTTTTTGAGTCGAAACTCATTGATTTAGAAACCAATTAGCTTCGTCTTAGAATATTACTTTTTTTTTGTAGTGATTCATAAGTTTTTGTTCTATAAAGTTGTGTCTATTCATAGGTATCTATTCAATATTTAAATAGTAGAACAACTTTTGTCATTAGAATGAGATTTTTTTTTTATATATATTTGCATTCATTACAAAACTGAAAAACAATATAATACCTTACTCATCATTATATTACTTGTAAACTGCGTATGCTTACACAGATTTCTTGTCTGTGTGTCTTGTGAACTCGGCATATGATCAGAAATTAGCCATCACTATGCATTAACATAGATCATCATAAACATAGACTATTATTGTTCTTGATGTACTACTTTTGCCAAGTGAAAACATTACTTGATTTTGGGATGTATATGAATTGGTTCTCATATATACACGGTGATTTCTATCAACTTATTGTGTATATTATTATATTAGTCCGACCTTAAATTATTTAGAGATTTGGGTCGTGACATGCTCACCCCTCAGTTTCTGTTTCTCTCAATCAGCTCAAAATGATTGGTCCTTTACAAATTACTATTTGATTTAATAAATGATAAGTTTAAGACAAGTACTCTAAGACCAGCAATTTCATCGTCCTAAAGTGATTGATAAAGGTCATTTTTAAATAACGGACAACATTATTTCATTCAACAAGCTATGCTCTTAATTGGTTACATAGATTTTTTATATGGTCTTGAAGTCATTATATTGACTTGATCATGCTCGAGTCAAATCTCAAATTATAACGTTTAAAGGGCCGAACTATCTTTAGCTAATGTGACAAATTCGAAAATCATTAATTTTTAGTTTATAAACGCTCAAACAGGTTATTGACTAGTTCCAAAAAATCTGCTCTGAGCTAAGTAATTAAATGTTAAACAGATCTTGAATTGTGTGACTTTTTCATAAGATAAGAAGAATACACCCGTACACAATCTTTTTGGTTTTATACGAAATAAATGAAAGTCTTGTTAACAAAAGGAAGAATTCACAGTGGACAAGAGGCCCTCTATAGTAAGAAGTGCTAGAAAGTTCATAACATATGTTTGCCATTTGGAGGTAGTTTTTTATTCTTCTTAACTTCTAGCACTGCCACAAAAATGTAGTTCTGTGTCATGTTTGAAAGAATTTTAGCAAACATACACGCCAAAAAATAGTCAGTATAATGTTAAGTACGCTTCCGCTCCCATGACTATTTTGACGATGAAGTTGAATTATCTTCACTGAAATTTTAAGTATCAATATTTACCCGCATTCCCCTGATTTATGAGCAGTACACTTGACCAGGGGCTTGAAACTAGCACCTTTCCTGGAGAGGTCTCATTTTCCATTGCACTAGCCATATTTGGACTTATCCTCTTTGTCCTTTCAACTGGAAATATGCAGGTGAGCCCAAAACTTTTTGATTTAATTTTTTTTTCTCTAACAGATTTTAATTGGTAGGAGTTCTTGATTACAATGATAGTGACCGAGAATTCTTTGGTAGGTTAGAATCATAATATTGCTGGTTATGTCCTGTTTTGCATAAGCACATGAAGCCAATTGTTCCATAAACAACATAGTTCACATCTCATTTGTCATGAATAATATTACTGAATCTTTTTCAGTAAGTTTTTCAGTAAGTTTTAGAGTTCTTGAATGAATCGATAACTAGTCCACTTTTAACCCATGTATTTTGACATTGTGTTTGCAGCATCTCGTATATGAAGTCATGAATTGCCTTGCTCGTGTTTTATAGGTTCCCCTTTTTGAGAATATGGATGAGAAGTTGCTTGATGCCATTTGTGAGCGCCTTAAGCCATATTTATTCACGGAGAGTATTTACATAGTTCGAGAAGGGGATCCAGTTGATGAGATGTTGTTTATTATACGTGGCCGGCTTGAGAGTGTAACTACAGACGGTGGAAGAAGCGGGTTCTGTAATCGAAGTTTCCTGAAAGAGGGAGATTTCTATGGTGAGGAGCTTTTAACCTGGGTATTGGATCCCAAGTCTGGCCTGGCCGGTGAAGGCTTTAACAGAAGTCAAGGCTTTTGCCCTTATAGCCAAAGAGTTAAAATTTGTGGCCAGCCAAGTCAGGCAATTCAGCCAATTCAACCAATTTAGGTGAGGATTTCACTGCAGAAGTAGATTGATCTGAAATGTGTTATATGATTATGACATATGCATTGGAAATTTTGATAACTTGCTACTTGTTTTATTTTACTAGTGTAGTGGTAAAATTATGAAGCTCCAATGAAGCTTAGGATAATGGCCTAGTTGGTGGGCCTGTGTGTCGATCGAGCCCAAGTAGAGTCTAAAGCCTACGAGTGGTTCAGCCCAAGTTAGCCTTGGCCTGAAAATCAAAGGTCCCAAAGCATTCAATAGCGTTTGCCAGCTCACAATTCATTTTAATGAGGGTTAACTACATTTGAAAGAGAGGAAATTGCATGAGGTAATGTCTGCATTTAAAGGGTGGTCAACTGGTAGGATTCTTATCATGAAAACGTTGAATCGTGGATCAAGGAAACAGATTCCTTGATCCTCGCTATTTAATGCACCCCCAACGTCTCTCTTTTCACCTATAAAAGGAAAGGGTCACCAAAGGAGAGGGGATTTAACTTTTGATATTGTTACTTTGCCCAAATATCTCCAGATTCATACATTCATAGGTTCTTTCATTGTCAAGGTTTTCACATCTCCAAGGCACCCATAGTCTTACATACTCTTATCCTAAGAAACCACAATCTTAACTCCCAGTCGACTAGGGTAGTAGCCTTCCCTTGAAATTGTAGCTATTTTTGTATTACATAGCTCTATAACGCTTGATTGCATCTTGCAACCTCTATTAGCATCCAATTCATTCCTAATCGAATGACATTACACCATTTATAGTCGTACATTAAATTTATTTATATACATATATCAATTTCATTTTCATTACTAACTTGAGTGTCGGAATGTTTTCAATTGACACCATCCTGGTGTCAAGATCATCTCCACTCTATTTGTTTGACTTGTGCAAGTTATAGGTTGTTGGATTCCTAGAAAGTTGACCGACGAGATCTGCTCCACGTCAGCAATTGTAAAACAACCTTTTACAACTAGCGCGAAAGGGCATAGAGAATGAATGTATAATATACACATTTCATGAAGTTGTAAGGCTTGATGGAATCAACTGTATAAGCTTGTGTGCTATTTTCTTTACAGCTCAAATCTCAATCATTTCCATTGGTCTAAAAATTGCTAGAAATAGACGATTTTTCGACTCCTTATCCCATGTCGGTCCGATAAGGATCAAATCGGTAGCCAAAATCGAGTTGGCTAATTAATTGACCAAGTTGGTCGAGTATTTGGTCAAGTCGACCCAACTGTGTATTGAGCTTTTTTTTTTTTTTTCAAATATGCGACCCTAATCCAAAACGGCGTCGTTTTGGTGAACATAAATAAGAAGCTTCTTGCAAAAGCTTTCTTTTGACAACCATTTCCATCAAGCTTTTCAACCTTCTTAGAGAAGCAACCGATCTGCTGTCGACTTCTCTCATCAACCAGTCTACTTTTCGGTTTGCCGTCTTCATCATTGTCACCATACCGTGAGTGTTTTTTTTTTTTTTTTTTTTTTTTGCTTTTAAGTTTTAACACTCTTTTTTTATGTCAATGGTGTTAGGATCTTAAAGTAGTGATTTTTTAGCACTTAAAGCAATGATTTCGACAAAAAAATTGGAAACATGCTGAAAGTAGTGATTTTTAATACTTAAAGTAGTGATTACATAGCAATGGTGTTAGAAGTGATTCTTATATTCTTAAGGTGGTGATGTGTAGTAGTGTTCTAGGTAATAATTAGGTGGTGGTGATGTGTGATTTTTTTCAAAATTTGTTGTTGATTTCTTCAAAATTTTTTGCAGCCTATTTGTAGTCTAGTGATGCTGCGGGGTGGGGTTGGTTTACAATTGTATGCTTGTGGTGCTAACACCAACTGAATATGCTCAATCTTTTGTCAACGAGGAACATTACACTACACATTCTTGTTTAGAAAATATTATGAGGAAAATTTATGAGGAAAGATGTCAACTAACCAATTAAAAATTAAATTATTTAGAAAATATTTTATGTCATAATTGTACATGTATGACTAAGTTCATTCTTCCAAATTGGTGACATATTGCGGGTTCAAAGATTCTGATACATTTAACAATGGTGTTAGCATGCTCGTATTCTTTGGTTTTTATTAGAAAAATAAAAATCCTATCTTTGTAATATTTGTTGTGTAAATGTGTAATGCTAAATGCTAATGAATTTTCAGGAGCTTCCGCTACCCAATCTCTTAAATAGAATTCGGGTGGTATCAGATGAGAGTATGAGAAGTTAGTGGATGGGAGGAGCTAGGAAAAAATTAAATGCATATTGTGTGAGAAGGTTACGTTCGGAAGGATATATAAGTTGAAAGAACATGTGGGTCACATATCCAGAAATGTGGCCAAATGTCCAAAGGCATTCTTGGGGGATGTAGCTAAATGTAGAAATGCAATTATGGAGACAAAAAATAGGAAAAAAAAAAGATGATTGAGGAGAATTTGAAGAGAGGAGAAGTAAATATCAAGGAAACAAGAGTGGGTGGAGAAACTAGAGATAGGAGGGGTAAGGAAAGAGCCTCATTTTGTTGGCCCTATTGATAGTTTGCAAAAGGGATTAATCCGGAGTTGTCACTAGGTTTACGAGAGGCAATGTGACAAAAACAATCAGTAAAGTATTCTTTAAAGAGAGAATGGATTAGGTGCACAAATGGATGACTACTTGAATGTTTGAAAGTGGCATTCCATGGCATGCTATTCAAAATGATAGTTTCTTATATGTTTGTGAAGCGATTGGTCAATTTGGGTCAGGTTATAAACCTCCAATTTATTATGAAGTCAGGGAGTGATATTTGTTGCAAAAGATGGAAGAGACCAAATTGTTGTTGAAAAAGCAAAAAGAAGAGTGGGCTCAAAATGGATACTCAATTATGACGAATGCTTGGATGGATAGAAAAAAGAGGAGCATCATGAATTTGTTTATGAATTGCATATATGAATTTCATATAATTTATTAACTATACATTATTAGTCACATATTATGTTATTTAAATTCAACATCTCCTGCTTTTAGTGTGGTTCTTAATACGTTCTTTAATTTAAAGTATAATAATAATTTATGATTGTCAAAAATATAGGTTGTCTATATTATTAATACTATAATTGATAAGTTTGATCATTTAATAAAGAGAAAAATTACACCCTAATTACAAGGGAAAAATATTCTTCCCAATTAATTTAACAAAGAATAACAAATCAGAAGTTACAAAGCAATTACAAGAAAACAGTATTCTTCCCAATTAAATAGGGAATGACATGACAGACTGTTGAGTTTAGATAATGAAAATTGTAAAGATATAAAATTTCAAAGATAGCATCACAAATAAATATTAGCGTATGCATAAGAGAGGGCAAAGATTCATCTTGATAGAAGTACAAACGCAGATATATAGTTCAACATGTATTCAATCGCAGATCATTAGAAAACTGCGGCACAAATATAAACAGCATAACAAGAATGAAAGAGTGTAGAATAAACAGCCACACAGGTACAAAGGCAAGTATAGGTAAAGCAGAGAACTCAAGAGATGAAAAAACTGTAGCCGAAAATTGTAGCATAAAAAAAGCAGGATTTTTCTAAGCTATCTTCCTCCAGCAAATTTCTATTGGCTCTAAGCGGCGGACAAGGCGACATGGTCTTGGTTCTTGCTGTTGACTCTGAAATAGAGCCTAAACCAAGTTTCCATCCCACATTTTGATCCCCTTATACTATATGCTATATATATCCCCACTCAATAACTAACAACAAACCATCATCCAATTACCGTTCCAAACGGCTGCCAAATATTTCTATCCATCATCCAATCCAATCGGACCATTCATAGGGCCATCCAAACACAGCCTCAGTGGTTGCATGGTGGCGAGCGTAAATACAAACTATGAAGCAATCAAATTGGCATATTTGAATATTTTGAAGCTTAAAAAATCTTGTCACCGTAAATGCATAAAAAAACTTTCAAGTAGAAAAACATAATAGCTTCTGCAACGGTTAGAGAGAATAACCATTACTGCTGGAGCTTTCGACGTGGGAGCTTGGGAGGGTCTCTTTGGTGCCATCGGCATGTGATGTGCGGCCTTCACTCTTCACTAGTTATTGATTTTCGCTCTTAGACCATAGCCACATAACCCCCACCACCCATAATAGAGGACCGCAAAACCCAAAACACACCGGTTTTTACAATTGGTCCCCGTTACTGTTTTTGGAAAAATTCTAGCCCAATCTTGTTGTAGGGAACACAACGTAACAATTAAGTGGACTGGACTGAGCCTCTGTCTCGTATGCCATACATGGGCTAACTGACGTTCTATTTGATTGCCTTTAAGCGTAAATATCGAATAAGGGGTAGAATGAGATAAGTAATGAAAAATGAGAAGAAAAATGAGGGGTAGCTTCTGGGTTGACAAGATTAGTCTGGTCTTTTAAAAATAATTCGGTTACTTTCAGGTGTAACTATATTTGTATATCACTGAAAATTAGATTCCGTGAGAGTATATTGTAGGTTACAAAGTCATTGTTTGGGCTGATGTATCAAACCTCTTATTTGCACCAAACATCAAATAGGAAAATAAATTTACTGTTCGAATTCAATACACCATTAAATTTAGCTCTGTAAATGCACCATTGAAGAATTCAAATCTGAATAGGAAATCCAAATAAACTGAATAAATAAAAATTTCTAATTCTATAGATGAGTCTGAAATTACAGATTATTCATGAACCAAACAATGCCTGTATGCTTGTTAAATAATAATAATAATAATGACGTGCGTAAGTAGGCTAATTGCTAACCCGGTTCTGTTATATTCAGATTTTACCCAACCCATGCGGGTTATATTTGACGCAACTTTGTCTACTAGAGGCTGAGTGAAGCAGATCCTTACCTGAGGAGCCTGAATTATTCACAAGGATAGACGGATAGGCAGTTGAGCTTATTGCATTACAGAACTTTACATCTCGAACCATGATGGAGGCAGGTGGTTCATCTCTCACAAACAAGCAGGATTACCTGGCATATGGTAAACCTTGTCCGTTTAATGAAACTGCATGCAACTTTTTTTAATTTATTTTTCTATGATTTCACATGAACATAAATGTTGTTATATACTATGGTAAAGATGAGTATAAAAATGAACTTGAAAGTTGGAACTATTTGCCAAAAAAGAGCTTTGGCAGCATTTTACTTGGATGAAAAGAAGTGGGGTGTTAATTTTCAACCACTGTCTGGTTATCCTGCTAATTTTGAGGTTTAAATTGCAATTCTTACTCCACATGGTCGAATAATGGTTAGTTGTCCTATATAATTTTACATTTGTTAATTTCCATTTCTAATAATAATTGACAACGTAGGGATAGGCAAAATAATGCCTTCTTCTAACTACTCGAGGTTTGGACTTATGGTAGACATTTGTCACATGGGCTTATAATTCCTAAAAGAAGTGTTTCTAGAACCTCAATTTATTTAGAGCTAATGCCTTATCGACTTGATGAATCAAAAGGTAATGCCACAATATTTGAGAGGAGTCCTGACACGACCTAATTCGGATCTCTTTAAACTCTTATCCGGAAGGGTCTTGTCGAGCACCCCAATGAATCCCTCTTAAACTCGAGTCATTGAGCTAAGGGAAACCCACGGAGTGAACCCTAACTTTGGCTTTAACTTTCTAAATTTGTTGGGTTAGTTTCGTTTTAAAAACTAAAATTTTTATTTCAATTTAAAATCCAACTCATTTTTCAAAACTAAAATCTGGTAGTATAATAGCTGTATTTTTGACATTTCCAAAACCTGTAAAAGGGAAATTCACACTTCTAAAATATTTCTCAATTACCACCCAACTTCTTTACCACAAATAGACATATCAAATCACATTTCTAATCTCAAATAAATTTCATCAAAAAAAGAAAGCATGAATTTAGAAAACAATTCATTCACAAACTTCCACAATGGTTTAAAAACTAACTTTAACTTCATGAAAAATAATTACCACTCATTTACAACTTAGAAACACATTTACAAACAATTTCTTTAATACTACAAAATATGCAAATGATAGATATGCAGAAGCTTCGTCGTGTCAAGCCCACCTATACTTCTAGAGAAACTATCTCTTCTTTCCGGTCACCCACGCCAACACCTACGGAGGTTTTTAAAACAAAATAGGAAAAACTATAAGTTATGAAAACTCAGTGAGTGCTTATAGTACTTTTTAACTAAAACTTTTATTTATTAAAATACCTTATTCAAAAATTTTGAAGGTATAAATTTCTATTTCATAAATATTCTAAAATTTAAAGCTCATTTAAATGTAAAGCATAAATATATAAGTTGTAAACTCATTTAAGCATCCAAATGCGCATAAAACTCATAAATTCAAAAGTGTACTAGTGTTAAACAATTTCATAACTTGCAATATAGCTCAAAAAGGTTTTTGTTTACCTTCAATATCTCAAATACTTGATGTACTTTCTAAAAACACCATTCGTACCCCTAAAGCAATCTGACCACACGGCGACTAGCTACGTCGCTCGTAGTGGCAATGTCACGTGGCGATTTTGAACTGACACCAACTATGACACAATCTAAGACATCTCACGACTATGTGCAAAATTCTACATCGCTAACCATAACACAAGACAATATCCCACATAAGTAGAGGCGACACGACAGACTCGATTTCCCCTCAAGTTAGTGACGCATCCCCCCCAGGACTTTGTCATACTAATATGGGATATACTGACCTGGTCTAATACTAAAAACTATAATCTGAGGGTATACTAATGACCTTTGAAAATCTCTTTTACTCTAACTTTCTAAGTGCAAAAAACACAAATATTTTTTCTAGGCACATTAAGCACCAAATTTCATTTATGAGTGCGTTAAGCACTAAAACTCGTTTATGAGTACTATAAGCACTAAAATGTCTGTGCTAAGGGCAAAAACCCAAAATATTTCAACTTTTAAAAGTTATATACTAGAGCTTTTAAGGTCAAATCTCATAAAAATTTTCTTAAAACTTTTCAATAAATCAATACTTTACAAAATTTATAACAACACTTTAAAGTAAAAGTAGCACTCACTTGAATCTCTAACTTGGTTCAAGCTCTTCAATGGTCTTGTCGCGCTTCGCTTGCTTCCTCCTCACCTACACATCACATTCTAACTTAGTATAGGCTAAATTCAACTTCACAAAACTCTTTAACAACCTTCTAACTCAAGTAACTCATAAAATGACAATTTTCACTAAAAAGCTTCCCTACTTGATTTCTACTTAACCGAAGCTCCAAAATTTTGATTTCTTTCCATGAACCTTATTTATATACCCATAAGAATATCCCCACATGTCCAAAATTGTTTTCTGGAGCCCGAAACGAAAAGTCACATTTTTGGCACCCCATTTGACCAAACACTATTCATAGCCCATCCTAGGGTTGCTCTCCACTTCATTTTTGTTTCATTTATCTCCCTAACTCGTACTTAGGTCACCCGTAAAACAGTTCTGAAACATTCTAACTATAGGGTTGCCAAAACCTAGGAAAAACCTCACTTTTTTTTACCACTTTTTTAAGGTAATTTTTACACTTTTGGTTTCTAAACTCAATTCTCTTCACCACTAACTCAAATATACTTAATAACACTCATCTAGGTTATTAGAATGTATATAAAAAGTGCCATTTTGTGAAAACCAAAAATGCCCTTCATTTAGACTAAACTTGGAAAATTATCCATATGGTTTTCCAACATTTTTATGAACTTGTCATAGGTTTTTCTAGCATGGATTCCACATGGAATCATGCTTAAAACCATCCAATTTCATTGGCATTACATATCACTCTCTATGGCCTTATATGGCCTAACACAAACCAAACTCAATTCATTCAATTTTTCATGTCAAATTCACTCAAACATTTCATCAAACACATTGTCTACAACTTATTTCAACCATACAATTTTCTGTTCAAACTTTCAGGTTTTTCCAACACAACTCTAACATCTTAAACCTCAATGATTTCACAAGATCTACTCTTGCTTTTGGTCAATAAACACTCACCTCGCCTCACACATAAAAACCCATATCACATTTCAACCAAAACACCAACAGAAACATCAAATGAACAATTTTGAAATTGAACAAACTCACCTCTTTTCGTTTTGGTTTCTTTCTCTAACTTGTTCTTCTAGCTTAGGACCTCTTGAGGACTTGCTTGGAAGCTCGAAAATGGGATGGAATCACTTGATCTACCTTCTCCCTCACATGGCCGAATACACCTCTTTCTCTCAACTTTTTGCCTCTTGCTCACGGCTTCTTATTTGTTGTCATGGTTCTGCTCTTGCTTGAACGAAATGGCTTGAGTTTGAAGGTTGAAAATGGCTTGGATTGCTTAGTCTTTTTCCCCCTCTAGCTTGGCCGATGTTATCTTCCCCTCTCGGCTCTCTTTCTCTCCCTCTCGGCCTTCTCTATTTTGTTTCTAGTTTGGTGCGTGAAATGGCTAAGTTTGGAGTGATTTTGTGTATGGTGAAGAGAATTCATGCTTGTTCCACCAACAAATTAAAAAATGACGGTCACGTACTTGAAAAATTCTGTTAACACCTTCAGCTTTTAGTTTGATTCTGACTTGACCCTAAACATCAAATATTGTTTTCAATTTAGTCTCTAATCACATTTTATAATTACTCAATGTCATTTACCATTTTACCCTTCCATTTATTCTCCTATTAGGTTTAAATAAATCTCTAAAGGTTCTCTACAACTTTAGGCAATTTTATTGATCATTTAGGGTCTCAAATCATTACTTAAAGACTATTACTGGGAAAACCATAAATGTATAAATCGAGGGTTTACAAGTCCAATGGTTATTGGTTTGCTGGTTTTCAATTTCTCTTTGGTTGTTGAACAGAACTTGTTGATTATAATATGTTTGAGAAAATAGCTATATTATAGTTAATGCCTTGAACTACTTGGATTGTATGTTTAATAATTTCAAAATTGTTTCCCCAATTTCTCTTGATAATTTCTTGTTGCATATGGCATTCAACACCTTGGTTGAATCCTGATTGGGTTTTTCTCTTTATATTCTAGAAAAGTGGAAAATAAAAAAATAAAAAAAGCAAGTTTGTTTCACGTATCAAAGAAATTTGTTTGCACTCACGCAAGCAGAATTATTCTTCTGAATAATTATTTGTTTTCTCTGTTGTAATCTGCAAGTAAATGATCTGATAATATATGCATTTCCATCCAAACTTTGAGAGTCAAGAGGTGGCATGATTTTCTTCAAGAAAGATCCTGTCCTTAAAGTGTAATTAAAATCTGCCATTAAAAATACTGTTTTTTCCAGGTTTACATGTTAGCTAGACTTGTCTCTTTCACTTTGTTACTACTTTTCTAAATCATGTATCTATCTTTTGGCTTTTTTTGGAGTTCTACTTTAAACTTTTTTATTCTTGAAGATTTGTGGGACATACTGAAGAATTATATATGTGCAAGGTGGTGTGTCCTCATAACCGTACCATTAGGGGCTTTGCAGTTTGTTTGAAGCATGTGCAGTCCCCGGAATCTGAGAATTACCAAGAGAAAGGTATTGTACTTGCATGATCAAAACTGTTCCTAGGATATCCTAACCCATCTAATGGGTTGTTTGTTTTTTATACTTAATATTTATTAGTGTTGAATTAGATCAATTAAGTGATTTCTATTTATTTTTTAAATAGTTAAACTACTTAAAACCACCGAAAAACCACTGAAAATAAAAAGTTATATTTTCTGACTTTTTATTAAATATCAAATCACTTGATAATTTTGAAAATATATTATTCCAATCTTATTCTTTCTAAAATAACATATTTTCAAGTTCATTTTGGTTTTAATTTTAGTAGAAAATATATATTATTTTATTATTTCAACTTTTTTTATAATAGTAATTTAACTTAAGACCATTTTGTTTATTTCTATTTAAAGATATAAATTTAATTGACTTTATTATAATAATTAATCATATTTTCATTATGAATAAAAATATTATATACATATGTATAAGTGTTTTAGTGTTTGTAAAATAATTTATTATGATTATTTGTGTCATATTAAATAAAGTTATATAACAATTAATTTTAAAATGATACGAACATCAAATTATCAGTTTTCAGATAATTTTAACTTTAAAAAGCAAACAAAATTACTATACATTCAGTGGTAAGGGAAAAAAAAAAAAAAACAAACATGTCTTTCAGGTTTCAGGTCTCAGTCACTATTTAGTTTTCAATTTTCAGTAGTACTGTTCAGTCTTCAAACAAAAAAATAAACAACCTCTAACTGAATTTAGTTAATCAATCCAATAGGCGGTTTCTAATTGTAGAGATCTTGCAAGCCAATTGATTGAATTAGGTTACAAGCTAGTTTTTCGTGCTAGCGATAATCATCTAGTTCTCGTAAATCTAAGGCCAATGGTGAGTTTTTCAGTTGATTATATTTTGAGTTTCTATTTCTACTACTGGTTTCTCATTGCCTTGTTAATTGCTACCAATAAGTGTTCCTAAATAACTAGCATTTTTTTACAATACGTATAATTCTACTTTTAAGAGAAAATTACTATATCGAAAAAAGGAGAAAATTGAGTTCTGACATTGTATGCTATCAAACTTATCTTATGTCTTATGCCTCGTAGTGTAATTATGTTCATAATTAACAATTGGTCGATCCAAGTGGATCTTGAATGTTACATTTTTTTTCCTTAAATATGAATGGCACAAAATTTTGTTATAAAAGGCCAAATTACCTTTTAAATAATATTGTAATGTCTAATATTTCATTTGGAAGTATATAATGTAATGCAAAAAAACTTCATTAAAAACTAATTGTTTTGAACTTCTTATCCAAATCCCTTGTTATAAACACATTTATTGTCGTATTATATATTTGCCTTCTTTGGCATGAAATAACTTATCCATTATTTAAAGGGAATTGATGGGGCTTGGGTGGAGAAAATTCTTGACTTGGCCTCTATTACCCTCAATAAGAATTCAGTGCCTGGTAAGTCTTGCTTTGTTCGAATTTTTATTTAATTCTTAAGTCTGTTTAATTATTCTCCTCCCGGTACTTACTATAGTTAACGAAATTCTATGTAGATGACAAGAGTGCACTAGTGCCTGGTGGCATTCGCATAAGATCACTTGCTATGACTAGAAGAGGATATACAGAGAGAATTCATAACAGTTGCTGACTTCGTCCATAAGGGCATTCAACTAACTCTTGAAGCTAAACAATCTATTAAAGGATAAAACTTTAAGATTTTATGAAATTTGTCACATCTCTTGACTTCTCCTTGATGAGTAAGGTTTCAAATCTTCGTGCAAGAGTTGAAGCACTTACGTCCTAGTTTCCGATACTTGGAGTATGAGTAGTGTAATATTATAATTGAGCATAGTTTTGTATTTGTATTTCTTGTCTTTGGATAATGTGGTATCTTTTAGTTGATTTTGTATTATTTGAATGATGGATTGAAATTATGGAGCAAGATAATGTGTCGCATTAATGTTGTGAATGTGTTTACAAGTAATCATCGAAATTGTATTAAATTTCAAATCAATGTTGTTTGAATTGTAATCATTTCACACGAATAGTTACTGTTTTAGTGATTGTTGGACTTTTTTGCTATATAATTTTGGATCTGTGTTGCTTATTTTTAATCAGGATTTGCTTGTTGATTAGTTGTATGTGATTTCTCTACTTTTAATTTATGAGTGTTTGCTTTGCAGGGAAAACACAATGGTTGAAGGGGAAAAAGGATATGCACACACTTTTGAAAATTGAATTATCAGAGAATCCTTTCTCACAATTTTGATCGTAAATATCAAGAATTGATGGTGAATATCAAGAATTATTAGACTTGAGTTGATAAATTTTGATAATTCATTTAAATGCTTTATCATCTTTATGTTTAAATATGAGTCACTTGACACAAGGTGCATTAAAATTATGATTTATTGATTACTTCTAAAATCTGTGAAGATTAAAAATGAAAAAAAAAATCAAAAGAATTTAATAGAGAGATCTGATTTATGATTTAAATATAGCCATGTAAAATCGCAAATCGCGTCTAAATCGTGGGAGGCACTTGAAAATTTCGAATTCCTAGATTACAAAATTTCACAACATGATGTTTAAAAAGTTAACAACACTAGAATGATATAAGATTGGCAAAATGCGGGTCTGGACCCGCACCAGGCCCAGACCCGTATTGGACCCTCTTACTTTTTTTAGGGTCCAGACCCTATCCATACCCTCAAATTAATTTGAGGGTATGGTTTCAGACCCGACCCGCATATTTTGTGGGTCGCTTTAGACCTTCGTCAGACCCAAATTGACCGGGTCAGATCCGAGGTCAACGGGTCAGATCCAGATTTTAACCGGATTGACCCAGATCAAATCGGGTCGACCCGTTTTTTTCAAAAAAAAAATCAAAAATTTTCAAAAAAAAACATTTATAGGATATAATACCCAAGATCCCAACATGATTTTTGAAAAAAAAAAAAAAAATTTTTACCAAATCAAATTAACCTAAGTTCATATCACATAATCTATTTCATAATCATCTTGATTGATTTTACAAAATACAGCCGGGTCAACGGGTCGGCTCCAGATTTAATCGGGTCGGGTCAACCCGTTTTCCCCCCAAAAAAAAAATATCTAAATTTTTCAAAAAAAGATATTTATTGAATATAATATCCAAGATCCCAACCTGATTTTTGAAAAAAAAAATTTACTAAATCAAATTAAACTAATTTCATATCACATAATCCATTCCATAATCATCTTTTTAGATTTTACAACATACATGTCATAATCAAAATTAAACAACAAATAAAATTTAAAGTTAAAATTTATCCTTAATTTACATTCAAAAATAACAAAAAATATAAATAGAAATATAAAAAATAAAATCAAGACGATGATGAGTCTTCTTCGTCTTGTTTATGATATCTTTCTTCTTCCGAAATGCCACCTAATAGAACAAATTAAGTTAAAAATTAAAAATTAAATTGATGATTACGAATAATATACATAATATAATTAAATTTATAATTACTTTCATACCTCGAAGTGGAGCTCATATCCAATTTTGTGCACACATCAATGTTTCCAATGAGTTCGGATGCAATCTCCTATGATGTGGCCTCCAAAATCTACCCCCAACACTAAAAACGGACTCAGACGCCACCGTAGACACAGGAATGGCTATGATGTCTTTGGCAATTCTAGCCAAGATCGGATACTTCCCTTTATTTCCTTTCCACCATGCCAAAATATCAAAGTCAGGATGATTATCTTCAACTTAATGCCAAAACATCAAAATGGATCTACACCGACATTAATGCACCTTCTTACCCAATATGCACCTTCTTTATGCATCTTCTTCAACGGCAATGACAACTCTCTGTGTTAGCAAGATCAATAACTTGCGTGTCAAGTGTATGCATCAAAGTTTGAAGTCCACCCCTAATACTATCAATTGAAAACAGAACAATGGATTCATTATATTAGTTAAATCTACTTAATCTAATGAATATTTAAGCTCGTAAAAGTAAAGACTTTCCATCAAAGACCAAGTTATATCAACTTGGGTTCAACAAGGAATCTATTAATTTCTAGAATGGACTAATCTAAATGATTCGAAACAAACTTTTACACATGCTAATTGATGAGAGTGTAGAATGTCCATTTTTCTCTCTTAATGTTTAGTCTCTTATGCTTATTTGGTGCCTAAATGAACTCACTATTCTTATATTTTGATTTAGAATTCAAATGGAGACATTAAGAGCAAAACAGAGCTTTTTGGGCGATTTTAGACAGTTTCGACATCAGTTCGTAATCTGGACATAACTCTCTCATCTGAGCTCCGATCGAGATGATTCAAGATGCTATGGAAAGACAAGAAAGAGTTCTACAACTTTCATGTTTTGAGTTTTGAGAGATACTAGCTGAATCAAGGTCTAAATCTGGCTTAAAGTTGCCGCACCTGCACTGTTGGTGTTCTGGAATGTTACTTAGCCTGCAAGTTTGATGTGTTGACTTGAAGCAACTTATTTTTGGAAGCTTCCAAATCTGATGCACGAAAATCCCAACTGAAATCACAACTTTCCTTCTAGTGTTGAGGCTATTTTTATTATTTTCCTTAATTAGTTAAATTTGAATTTTGTTATTTTAGGACAATGTTTAATTTGATTAGCAATTTTTTTTCGTCTCTGAGAAGGGCATTGCCGTGTATAAAATAGAGGAGAAATCATTAGACTGGCATCTCTTCTTCCTTGATCTCTGATATTTTTCTTCAAGTTTTTATGATGGCCATGTGTGGCTAATTTTTATAGTTGGTCGAAGGAAACTAAAGCCTCGGAATCAATAAAATTGTGAGATCTAATTTGTTTTTATTGTTCAATTTATGTCTTGGGTATCGGATGTTCTTCTATGCTTATTTTCATGATTGTCTCGTGTAATTACTAGGAGGCCTACTAGTTTATTATTCGTTACAATCAATTGCTAAGTTAGATATCAAATTCGTAATTGTTTGATCTCTCTAATTTGTGAAGCAACTAAAATTTAATGAAGTGCTGCATCAGAAATTATTAGACTTTAGGAAGAATGTTCGACTAAATTAAATGCAACCGCTTGAGCTTGTGTTGTTTAGCTTCACCGATTTCTTTCATTCTTAAGGATACTATTAAATTAAACCTTTAGTGCTTGTCTTGGGTTATTTAATAGTTAGAATTGGTTAGATCATCTGTTTTCTAATTAATTGCAATTAAGGAGAGATAGGAAAAAAAATGGTTCCAACGGTGAATATTTTAAGTGTGAATTGATATATACTTGCATCGATGATCAGTTTTAAAATTCCGAGAGTGGATGTTGACTTAGACCAATGTTTGTTCTTTTGATTGATTTCAATATTTCAATTTGAATTGTTTTTTTTTTGGTTGTTTTTCTTAAAATTGTTTTTATTATACTCAAATACCTCTTCCCCATCCTTGTTCGTGTAGCATAAAACTAAGCTAGATACTCTCTGTGGGAACGATCCTTACTCACATCACTATATAAATTTTTAGGAGTATAGGTTTAATTTGGTTGCCCACGACAGCACACCACTAATTTAGCCAGACAATGAGTGGACTAATCTATTCATCCCTGCACCACACTCAAATCACATAAATTTCAAAATCCTCTACCAAGCAAGCCAAATACACACAAGACTAAAACCACAAGAAAAACCTTGTTTGAGTCAACTCCTCCTGGAGAGAATCAATCTGAGATTCTCTCTCTCTCGTAATGAAGCTTTTGAAGTGCTGGCCTCCGCCACTTCAACCACAAGCTGCTCCAATATTGATGATGATTTACAACCTCTCTGGTTCCTCTCTTCTTTCTCTATACCTACAACCACAAACCCAAAAAAGCACAAACATCTCTTCCAACAAAACAACACAACAACAACATTATTATACATTACCACATAACACAACACAACACCATATACGATACACCCTTTCTCTTCTCTTCTCTTCTCTTCATCGAATCTGATCCCCTCCCGAACCCAATCCCAAAACAAATTAAACAACTGCACCATTAATTAACATTATCATTTGAAAAAGAAAAGAAACTAACCAGTGAGCAGAAATCACACAAAACCACACAATACCAACCCAATACGTCTTGTCTTTTCGTTAACCCAACTGGGTAGTTGTAAGATTTTCATGTGAATCAACAACACAACAATAACCCAAATAATATATCATACAAGATGCAAAAGACACACAACCTAGATGCAAAACAACCCAGATGAATCGAAGCAAAACCCAGATACGAAAGACCCAAAAAAAATTTAAAGACCTCGAGTTTTTTTAAAACAAACCTTGGTTTTGTTGGTCGGCGATGGAGAGAGAGAGACGAGAATGTTCTGGTGGCCGGCGATAACACTGCGGCGATGGATCGCAGTCGAGGAGGAATGGCGTCGACGGAGATTGAAGAGAGACCTGGGTTTTGTTGATCGACGATGGAGAGAGAGAAACGGAGATGCTCTGTTGGTCGGCGACAACACGGCGGCGATGGATCGTAGTCGAGGAGGAACGGCGGCGATGGATGGCAGTCGAGGAGGAGAGGCAATGGAGATTGGAGAGAGAGAGAGTCGAAAGAGTTGAGAGAGAGAGAGTTGGGGTTTTCTTTTCAAAATGAAACGGGTATAGAGTTTATAAAGAGTGGGTACTTTGCGGGTCTAATGGAGACCTGCAGATGGACCCATAACCTACCCGCAAATTGCGGGTTTTTTCAAACCCGGTTCTTTTAAGGGTCTATACAATATAGGTTCGGGTCCATACCCGAACCTCATTATTACGGGTACGGATCGGGTCCGAAGACCCTGTCCATTTTGCCAACCTTAGAATGATATTGTTGATGTGAAAATTGTTCTCAATACCCACACCAACAATATGAACAATACACAACCGAAACACAATTTATGAAGAGAAGAGATCTTGTTATTTTATTGACTTGATAACGACGTGGAATTTAGAAAGAGGGAGTAGATTCTATGAGATTCTCTCAAGTACCTATTACATTCTAGCTAAAACATTTCCCCTTCCCTTTAATAGGTTTCCTTTCCCCTTAGGTTGAGAAAAGGGGGCAGGAGTCCTGTTTGGTATGAGGAGAAGGGAGCTTGGATCACTTCACAATGAGATTCCCAATGCTCTAGCCTTAACCTATCATTCTTACTCCTTTCCCATTCCTCTTTTCCCTTTTTTGCTTGCACTTCTATTGTTTTTGCTCACTTGCCTTCCTTCTGAATATATGGTAACCACCTTGTATGTAAACCCTCTATTTTTATATTGTACGGATTACTTAGGAATAGTCTCTAAGTATTGATTAGAGACCCTAAATAGTTTATGGAAAGACTTAAGGTCATAGAGAACCCATAAGGATTGATTTAAACTCAATTGGAGATTAAACGGGAAGTTAAAATGGTAAATGAAATCGAGTAAATTTTTAAGGTAAAAAGGGACTAAATTGAAGATAAAAACTTAAAATTGTGGTCATAGTAATATTAAGCTAAAAGCTAAGGGGAAGAATGAAATTGTCAAGGGCGTAAATGGAATTATTGAGATTATTGGGGAGGAAATTAGAAGCCAAAAACTATGTTACTTGACTTTGAAAATAAAAACAGAAAGCAGAGAGAAGCTATCGCAAAAACGCGACGAAGAAGAAGAAAGAAAGAAAGAAGAAGAAAGAAAAGAAAGAGAAGAAGAAAGAGGAAGGAGTGACGCCAGCGACGAACAGCGCCGACCACCGCCGATCGACCAGCCGAGGAGCTCCCCAAGCTCAGCGTAAACCCAACCGAAGTCGAGCAGAACGCAGGCGGAAGTAGACCCGAACGCGCACCTCACCGACGAACAGCTCCGGTCGACGTGGAAGGAGATGTCGACGAGCTGCTCCAGCTTGATTCGCATGTAGACCAGCTCAAACCCAATTGAAATGGAGCAGAATCGAGCTGAAATGAGGCGGTGACCAGCTCCTTCACGCATGCAGATCCGGCGATAGAGACAGCAGAACGGCGGTGAAATCGCTACAAGTTGCTGCCGAACCGAGAGGGAAAAAGAGAGAGAAAGAGAGGAGGAAGAAAAGAGGAAAATCCAACCAAAAATCCAGCCCAGATCTGCTACCAAACCAGTCCAAAACAGCTCGAAAATCAGCCTCTAAGTGAAGTAAACGCGAAAGAAAAAGGGGTGAGTTATTTAAGTTTGACATTAATGATTTCGTTGGTGTCTAAGTTGATTCGAAATGGATTTCGTTGTGATTCGTTTGTTGGTTGTTTTTGAGTGAAAACGAGTTGAAAAATAAGTGGATTTAAGCATATTGGGAGTTTAGAAAACCAAAGAATTAGAGAGAAACCAAAACGTGCGCTAAACTAGTTTAAAGGGCAATTTTGTAAATTGACCCATATGGCGTCCGTTGAGAGTTTGGATGACCCTAATGAGTCTAATTAGGCGTATTGGGAATAATAAAAGCCGAAGATTAAATTAAGGAAACGAAAATGGTGAGTTACGCCTAAAAAGGGTCACTTAGGGGCGATTATGTAATTTTTATTATTTCAAGTTTCCAGAAGTTGACGCAAACGTAAACTTACGTATATATATGTTGTGTAGGTGAAGAGCATCCGACCAGATCACGAGAGGGCTTTTGAAGCTCATCCGAGTTAAGCCAAGCTTAAGGTGAGTGCACTTTCAAAGAGTTTTTTTTTTTTAAGTGATTTATGCTTTTGCATTGATAAACTAGATTTTATGCTTTTGCATATATAAGTTCTTGTATTTAAATACATATGTTGTATTTGTAAAGTAAACGAGTCCAAGGACTCAAGTTTAAAGCTTTCAAGTTTAAAGCTTTTGTGCTTGTGCACTAAGTATAAAGATTTGTAAGGCATAGCATTAGAAAAAAATAAAGTTTTCAAATGCCATAAGTACCCACCAGTTTATCGAGTTCAGACCCGTACGGTATATCCCACTTAGTAAGGCAAAGGTTGGGGGAAATGAGTCATTAACTGTGTGGTTAGAGTTATGAGTGAATGTGTCGCCCCTACTTTGTGGGATATGGTCTTGCACTACGGTTAGCGATGCAGCATTCCGTACGTAGTTGCTGAGAGGTCTCAGAGAGTTGGTTACGGTAGATGTCAGATACATCGCCTTGTGACCTATCACACCTGTGGCCTTAGCTAAGTCGCCGTATGGTCAAGAGATTGGGGTTACGAATGGTGCTTTTATAAAGTTTAGTTATTTTAAGTATATTCAGATTTATGCTTTACAAGTTTATTATAAATTGTTTATATTAATGCTATGCAATTGAATGAGATTTAAGCTTTAAATGTTTTAAGAAATAGAAACTTTTATTAAAGTTTTCTAAGGAGGAAATTTTTGAAAAGTAAAGTTAAGTTTATAAACTATTGCACTCCTGAGCTTTATAGCTCACTTTTCAAATTGTTTATAAAAAACCTCCTCAGGTGCTCGTGTGGGTGAAGACTAGTGAAGCCTCCCTCCTTTGCATTCAAGTGGGCGCAAGTGTTGATAATTGCTTCTTGAAGAATGTAATATGCATATTTTGAGCTTTTGTGTATTGCATATATTTTGTACATTTTGCATAAAAGGAATGATATCTTTTGAGTTGTGTAAAAGTGCATTATTTTGTGCTTGAAAAATCAAGTTTACTAGATTTAAAATTACATATTTATATTTTGTCTTTGAATGTTTCAAAGGTTTATGTTTATGTTGATAAACTGAATTTGCGAGAAGTTGGGTTGGATGTGATTATAGTTTGAAGTGTTCAAATTGATTTTCAGGTTTTTGGTTTATACAAATTACAGTCGTTATGTTGCCGGTTTTTAGTTTTAAAAATGACCAAATAAATAGTGTCAAACCAACCCAAATCATTTCAATTTTAAAGTTTAGAAGATTTAGCTTCCGCTAAAGTTAAGTTTCAAGTTAAGAGGGTTCGCTCCTCGAATGTCTTCTTCCCCATCAAGATGGGCTTAGAGGGATTCGTTGGGGTGCCCGGGTGTACCCTTCGGATAGGAGCCTAATGGCGGTCCGGATTGGGGCGTTTCATTGTATACTTGCTCTTCTAAGGCTCAAGGCTAGTTGTCATGCTTTCCTTCATATGTACCTCCTTTTGATCCCTTCAACATGCTTTTCAGCACCTTGCCACTCAAGGTCTCTCTTGGCTAGTTGCCCTCTCTTTTCCGTGTTGGTGCTTTCTGCTCCTCTTGGCCAGATACCGTGTACATGTGTCAACCTCTAGCCTCTATGGTCTTTGCACTACATGGCGCAAGCATGGCTCTTTCTTTTCTCACCAACCGATTGACGTCCTTTCATCTTTGATGCATCAAATTTAGGCCTGATTTATAGGCTTATAGCTACTACCATGCTGACGTGAGGAGGGTCAAATGCTTTATTTTAAGTTTTCTCTCCTAGCTGTTTCTTGCCCAATTGCTTGGATATTTACTTCCTCTTCTTAGCTTATTGGGCTTGGACTTATATCAATTTCCTTTCTTATTTTGCTTTATGAATCTATCTATTGGACCTAAAATTGAATTGATTTTTATCAATTCAATTTTGGACCCAATAAATTTAGGGAAGGATCCATTTTTCCCCTAACAAATACTAACAAATGCAAGTTGCAACTCATCCTATGTTACAATAAAGTGCTACAGTGCCCATAAAGAGCCTCTTTATTGTTAGATTGGTTACGATTGAAAAAGATTTTTTTTTTTTTTTTTTTAATTACAGAACTTAAGGCAATTTTTATTTTATTCCTTCCAAAATTTCTTTATAAAAAAAAAAAAGGAAAAAAAAAAAAAAAGAAAAACAAAACTAGTAGGTAAGTATATAAATTCTCTTATTCTATTTTCTTTCAAACAGAAGCTACAGCTTCCATGTCTTCGATTAAAATACTCTGGAAAAATTTACATTATTCTGTTTTTCTTAAAGTGCATATACATTATAAATTTGATTTATTAACGGGGAAATTTCAAAACCTCCCTATAGGTTAAAGGAAGTATCACTTTTTTTTTTTTTTTTTTGTTTCATTATTTTCAAATGGACTGAGTGCCTCTCAAACCTTTTTTGAAAGTACCAAAAACATCCCTCATGACATCAAAATATTAATTTTCATCGATTTTTTCAGGGTTAATTTTGTGCTTAATTATGATTCGAAATATTTAAATAAGATAATTTAATAAATTAACAAAACCCTAACTTCAAAATATATAATTTAAAACTTAAATTTAAGTCCATTATCGAATTTATTTTATAAATAAAAATTAAATTATTAATACAATTTTTAAAACAAATTTCAATTACGTAGTTAAAAATATAAAATACAATTTTTTTTAATAGATTAAAAAATATAATGTTTTATAAATTTAAAATGTGTAAAACAATATTAAATTTTAAAAGAATAATAATGAGACCACCATGGCCTCAAATGAAGAAACCGAATTCCTCCGTGAAAGTCAGCCATCAGAGAGACTTCGATCCTCCAGATCGAAGGAAGCCATCACTTCCTCCTGTGATTAGAGAGGCTACGATGGCCACCTCCATCGACTATAGAGGTGGCCTCCACTGTTCATCCATCTTTTTCGTTTAATTTTATTATTATTATTATTATTTTACTTTTTTCATAAAAATTCAAGGTTGAACTTATATTTAATGTTATGAGGGATGTTTTTGGTACTCTTAAATAGGTTTGGGAGGTATTTGGGAAAAAGTGATACTTTATGAAACTGTATTGAGGTTTTTGGAATTTCCTCATATATATATATATATATATATATGTATATATTTAGTGCATTCTAAGTTTTAAATTATTAAAACCATCAATCAAAGTCATCATTGCATTTGAATTAAATAAGAAAGAGATTTTTTTTTTTTTTTAAAAGAGAAAATGCAATAAATGACTTTGATTGGTGATCTCATCATTGCATTTGAATTTAATTAGAGAGATAAATTTTTTTTAGAAAAAAAAATACAATGAATGACTTTGATTGGTAGTTTCATCATTGTATTCAAATTGAATAGGAGAGAGAAATATATTTTTTTTTTGAAGAAAAAACACAATCGATGACTTTAATTGGTAGTTCAATCATTGCATGTGAATTGAATAGAAGAAAAAAAAATTTAAGAGATGAAACACACTAACCATAGAAACTTTAATAATTGATGTGCTCAAAGTCTCAATCTTTAAGGAAATTTCTATAGCCAATCAAAATCTTCTATTTGCTCTCAATTGGATAGAATATGTAGAATTTTGAATTTCCAAGAATGCGTGTTTTTTGTGTTGTTGACTTAGAGTCAAGTTCTACTCAAAGTCATGAAAGATTACCATCGCTGTGAACCAAATCAATTGATTTACTCAAAGTCTCACTCTTCAAGGAAATTTCTATAGCCTATCAAAATCTTCTATTTGCTCTCAAATGGATAGAATGCGTAGAATTTCAATATCCAGAAAAGCGTGTTTTCTGTATTATTGACTTAAGAGTCAAGTTCTACCCAAAGTCGTGAAAGATTACCATCACTGGGAACTAAACCAATTGATTTACTCAAAGTCTCAATCCTTAAGGAAATTTCTATAGCCAATCAAAATCTTCTATTTGCTCTCAAATGGATAGAATGCATAGAATTTTCAATTTCCAGGAAAGCGTGTTTCTTCTGTTATTGACTTAAGAGTCAAGTTCTACCCACAATCTCAAGTAATGCCAGGCTAACGTTACAATCACTCTAGAAAATAATGGCAACTGATAAGTGATAATGATAATGAATACAGAAGTTCCATAACTATAAATACGTAAGTGTTCAAAGTCTTTGTAATATGTGTGGAAAAAATCCACTAGTTTCAAAGATATTGGAAATTTTGATCCCTTTTGTATGGAAATATAATTTAACTGATATCTACTAAATTCATGATGCTTGACTTTGTCAATCTAATTGTCATCAACAAAATTATTCTGTTTAATCTAATAGAAAACATCCGCAACTTTTTATTTTTATATTTTGACACTGCTATCATTTTTAAATTCTTTATTTTTCTTATTTCTCAATATTTGTTCTGCTAAATAATTCTAAAAAATGGGACTGGTGAGTGCTGATTAAAACAAACATCTTTCTCTTTTAATTAATATCTGCTAAAATCTTTGACGCTTTTATATGATTAGTCCAATTGCTATCGATAGAACTTTTCCTTATTGAAATGAAATTGTCACAACCACAAAAATGATAATGAAATACCTTATAAGAGAAGTCATACTTTGTTAAAAGGATAGAATGAATCGGTGGTAAAAATACTTCTTATGTTGTCACAGATGAAAGGTCTTCTATAAATTTCTTCTAAAAAATATATAAAAACAAATTAAAATTAATTGCATGATTCTTTTTAGATTGACTCATCATCCATTTGCATTCATAAAAATCACATACCATCTTTTTCTTTTTTCTTTTTTTTTTTAACTTTTTGACCTTTTACATGAAACTCTCATCAATGAGGATGCGGATTCAAATGGTATTTCCTTCATCCAAATATAATTTATTGGAGAAATAATTCTATTGAGGAAACCAATTGGACTACTTTACTTTATTTGTTAAAATACATCCAAAATGGTGGATATATCTTTAAAAAGAAAAAAAAAAGTTTAGTATTTTTTATTAGCTTTTAAAATTATTGTAATTAATTTGGGGATTCGGGAAAGAGAATTATAATTCTAACTAACAATCTTATGGTATAAATGTAAGAGGTAGTAACTAATCTTATTAATTAGTTAATGAATTTGATGCCAAAAAATGGACAAATAAAAACAAAGGAAAAAATAAATAATGATGCCCCGTGCAAATAATGCAAGTATACCATCATTTCTTAAATTAATGAATTGTTTACAACACACTTTGAAGAGAATTGAAATTATATATATGTTTGGGGGAAATCTAACACCTCCAAAAATCAATTGAAAATCAACTTAGGAAATTTAAAATCAACTGGTCCCTTTGGGCCAATTAAAATGAATTGCTAAAACCTCTAAAATCAATTTACAAAAGTAAAACCAAAAATGATGAATTTGAATACGAAGCCTAGGTCCAAACACCCCCTCGGGAGTAAAGAAGTGGGACAACTTTGAATTAGTTTACGAAAATGGGGTTGGTAATAGTTCAACCCACTACAACAAATTTCATATTTTATAGCATTGCTTAATAGCATTCATTTTGAAAAGCTATAAATTTTCAATATACAATTGCTTTTTGATATAAAATGCTATAATGGATGTAGGATTAGTACCATGTTATTTTTTATTACTTTTTAATAGTAATAATATAGCATTCCATGAATGTTACACAATAACCAATGAATTCAGTATTTTGTTTTGAATATTATAGCATTTTAAATATGCAATCAACACCAAAGAAAGAAAAATTAATTGGCTCCGAAAAGCCAATAGCGGGAAAGAAAATGAAATTAAGCCCGCTAAAAATTTCATACCCACACAAAAGTATGAGTGGCAACCCAAGTACTGTTTAAATGATAATAATATTATTATATTATTTTCCACTCATCTCTAAATCAATCTCTTCTCTATTCTTTAACCTGTCTGACCTTGTCTAAACTATCGATCTCTTCTTCCCATAACCGTCCATGTTCTGCTAAAAGACTATCTTCGTCATCCATTGCACCATTGCTTCTGTTCTTCTGCTTCTTTGTTCGCTATTCTTCTTCATCATCTGCTTCTTTGTTCATCAGCATCTTTGTTCGCTATTCTTCTTTGTTGAAAAGAGATTCCAGCAAGCCTTTATGGATTCTAGAACTAATTGGTACTTTCTCGTGCTTGCATTCATTCGATTATGTGTCGTTCTTGGTTGGTAGGTCATTGAAGAATTAGTTTCTAAGTGTCTTTTATTATACATCTGTTTGTATGCTACTTGAAGAACATTTGATGCTTTCATTTATTTTTTTTCCATTTACTGAGTCAGTAAAGAGTTTTGTAATAAACTTGAAAAAAATAGAACTTGCACAATTATAAAATCGTTGGGTTTTGAAGACATTTTTGTCCAATCTTCCTTATTATCAAGATTATACTTATGGGTCAATCTTCAATTTCTTTTATTTTTATTGTTCTTTCATGGATTTTTTTAATACTTGTTTGATGACCAAGAAAATATAGAGGAAAATTGCAGGGTCTTGATGTTTCCAACAACTAGCTGATCTCAATCCCAAATGAGTTTATCACAAGTTGCATAGAGGTTGATGGATTGAAGTTGTTAAGTTTTAGCAGGAACAGGTTGGTTGGTTCTTTGCCTATTTTTCATGGTAGATGTTATCATTTATTTATTTATTTCTACATTAGTTATCATATTTATTAAATGAGCAAAGTGCTTTCAGTTTTTATATACAAGCAGTCTTGTCTATGAAGGGTATTTGCAATCCATTTGAATTCTGCTGCTATTGTGTCACGAATATATATCGTTATGATTTTTTGTTTGACTCGATTTAATTGCCTAGAAAGCTCCTACAATTACAATTGCCACTTGCAGACACTGTGGACCCATTTTACCTGTTAGAACAAATTGAGCTTCAAATTGCCAATGCTAAAGTAGAAGGTTTTAGCAAAAAAGCAATATTAGACAAGGTGGAGAAGTGATTTACTGCATGTGAAGAAGAGTGCTGGCTGGAGCAATACAACAGAGTAAAATATTTTATTGATGTTTTCAGTTAGAAACATGAATCTTTTTCCTTAACCCTTGTTTAAACTATTCAATTATTTGTTGAATTTTAGGATGACAATCGTTATAATTGTGGAAGAGGTACACATCTTAATTTGAAACGTGTGGAGAGAGCTCGTACATTGGCTAACAAACTTCTAGTTTATTATATTGCTTTTAGTGTTTGACTCTATTTTGGGCGTGCAAACTAGGTTTTTGATATGGCTTTGTTTGTGACGCCAAATGGCTTTGTTTTGTTAATATGGATCTGCTTATACTGTTAGCATTGTTATGGCTGTTGTGAACTAAGTCTATTGTACAATAGGCATAAAATATGTACCAGTACTGGCTTTTTAATGGCTGTTGTGAACTAAGGTTACTGTTCGCATTGCTACTATTGTTTGGGTTTTCCAATGCTTATATTTCTCTTTCCTTTATTTTTGTTCTTGAAAGCCAATCTTTTATTTCTTTTTTTCTGCACATGTCAAATACTATAAAGTTGATTGTTTTGTGTGCATGATTTATCCTTCTATTCATAATATTTTCGATGTTATTAGAGAGTTATTGAACAGAAATAACTTGAAGGGAAGTGTTCTGACTTGAATGGACCAGAATCTCTTAGCAAGGAACCAATTTATCTTTGAGACCGCGGTGTTTATTAAGTCAACTTTTTGTTTAACAAGTAAGATTGTTTATTATCTTCCTTTTCTCTCCATGTTTTCTAGCCTCTGTTAATTTGGTCCATCTCTTTAGCAAAGGTTCTGCTGTCAAGGGAACTCTTTTGGTCAACAAGAAGGTATAAATGATGAATCTATCATTTTCCTTTGGCAAAAGATGAATGCAGCATTTGAGTATGTCTTTTTCTACATTTAGTTGTTTGATAGGCTTAATTAATAATTAATTTTCTGATACAAATTAGCTCTTGGGAATTAGCTTGACTAGCAAATATGGATGGAATTTGAATAGGCCTAAGCCAAAATAGATAAACAAATATTTAAATTCACACTCCCTATATTGTAGCTGATAACTTTTATAACGATATTTATACATTGCATTATAAATTGAAAATTATAAAGCAATAGGGTGCACAAAAATCACTGGCTATCTCTTGGTCTATAATCCAAGAGATGGGAGAATCTATGTTTAAACTTGTCATCAAAGTTTTTAATCATCTTTGATGTATTTTCATGAATGCTCCATCAAAGATAAATTTTTAAGTTGGTTTGAAATGAGCTTATGTTTGGAGAATTTGAAAGTTCGTAATAGATTGAAAATTTTCTTCTTGAAATTTTATTCTGGGGCATTTTGTATTTTTGGCTTAAATATCTGTAATAGTTGTTCTTAGAAATCTTATTAATATCTAAAGTTTTTTGTTTTATTGTTATGTGAGATAAAACAGTTGATTTCAAGTTGACTAGATAAGTTTGAAATCACTTTTATTTGCATGTGTTTTGCCACATACTTTATGCATTTTCAGGGTTTGTGTATTGTTTTAAGCATATTCAATATTCTGGATAAAGCTATATCAGATTGAACATTGTAAATAGAGCTGCGTTGATTGGAGTTTGGAAATGTGTTTTTGTTGCTGAGATTCTAGTGTTATGCAATTCCAACCCATGATGGGTTACATTTAATTGTAATTTAAAAATTGTAGATTAATATCAGACTTATTATTATTATTATTATTATTATTATTATAAAACAATCTTATGTAATTAAAAAAATGAAATACTAAGCAGGTCTGGTGTGGTAGACCTATTTCTCCTGCGCTAGACCATATTATTATTATTTTAAATTTTAAGACATTTTTCTAAGTAGGGTAGTAGGCCTGTTTGTTTTTGTTAAGATCTTCCTAATTTCAATAAAAAAAATACTAGAACTTCCTTATTTAATTAACAAAATTAAATCTTCCTAATTTATTTTTTTTAAAAAATAAAAACTTACTAATTTAATTATAAGTATGCAGTATGCTAAATCTGAATTGAATTGTATTATTATTATATTACATATACTAAAATTATTAGTTACTAATTCAATGAGGACTTTAATGAGTTTGAGTTTCTCTTTCCTCTTTTCTATTGAAAACAATTGTTTTTTTATGCATTCAGATGGCCATGATATTCACAACTCTCTGAATAAAAAAATTGTATTCGGGTAGTTTGCAAACTTTCAAAAGCTTTCTGTGCTAATTCATTGACTTATGTATGGACACAACATTGAAACTTCTAATGAGTTTTTGTTTTAATCAATTGATTTTGTCAATGTCCATTTGAAATGCAACATTAAAGTAACACCGACCATTTGAAATTTGCATTGTTATGGCTATATAGCAGTGTATTATTCTATGATGTCAGATGCGTATTCACCTAGTGGCATTTAGATTGTTAAACAATTACCTTATCTCAATTCATTGATATTCATATTTGTCATGCTATGCATTTATCTTTTTCCAGTGGATGAGCTGCTTTTGATTGATATATTTTTGCTGATTATATGTGAAATGGTTTCATAGCTTTATGGATATTGAAAGCTTATGGAAAAGTATTAAGCATAAACTTATGGGGAACTTGATTTTGGTTGTAATTTGATAGCTTTCCCTGTGCTTTGTATGATATTAGAGCGTTCAAGTAATGGATACCTTTGACGACTAGAGTAGAGGAGAGCACTTATCACTAGAGTACATTAGTTCATTACCAGGTTCTCAACAACAATAATGCTTCGACTTGAAAGGTACGATTCTAATTAGTCTACAGATGCATCAAGATTACTGAAACAAGAAGTGGCACACTGCTCAAACTAATTATGAAAGACAAATTAATTTTAGCTTTTCAGGCTTTAAATCAGATGTATTCTCCTTTTGGTGCATGCATAAGCTTGGTTTGAATGCTAAAATCAAGTTCGAATTTTTTGAAGCCATTGTTTGAATTTCATGCATAAGCTTGGTTTGGGAGTTGAACTGCTTTGGCTTGAATATATGTTAAAGTTTATGTGAATTTTGCAAACTGACTTTGGATCATGTTTGTTGTTTACGTAATTTATTTTCATTTTCATTTCTAAGCTTAAAGTTAATATGAATTCAAGCAACCTATAATATTTACTTGTTTATGTAGATGTTCCTAGTATTGATTATTGAATAAATTTTGCTTTATTACTATTGTTTTTTAATTCCTTCAAAATCATCAATTCAGGTTATAATTAAGTACGTGCACACAATATCGTCAAACCGCATTGGATGTTGTCAATATGGGGATCCAAGTTTTTGTCAATTGCACTGAATATATGTTGAAGATGAATGGTGGCCAGTTCTTCACTTTTGTAGATTTTGGGACAACTTTTTTAGTTTAGACTTATACTTTTGTATATGAAGAATCTATATTTGGTTACTTTAATTATAATTGATATGTAGCTATCATAGAATCTCCATGTATTGATATGATGGACAATGTAATGATTTTGGTATTTTAATAGAATGACTTGAACATTTTTATACCTATATTTGTTTTTATGTATTTAGAAGAACTCTAATGCTCATAATTAGTGTATAATGAAATCAGTTTTTTTTTTTTCTTTTAATGTAAAAATAATATTATTAAGGACATTATTTATAGCTTTTATGAATTGCAATCAAATAGTTTTCATAGCATATATAAAAAGCTATAACATAGAAAAATTAGTAACTTCATCAAATATTTATAGCATTTAAAAAATGTGATGAAAACACAGTTATAGCATTTACAAAAAGTTGTGATTACACCTATAATAGCATTTTAGAATATCATACATAGCATTTATAAATTGCTATAAATGAGAAGAGACTTTTTATAGCATGAGCTGTGATAGCATCAGTCGAAATGCTATCTATTACTTATTATAGCATTCATCTCATGCTATATTATCTCAATTTTGTTGTAGTGACCGTATCAGGAGAAGGCAAAATGACCATCCAGCCCCCAGAGCATAGGCGACACAATATATAAAAAGGGGGTGGACAGTGAGAGTTTTAGTAATTAATCTCATTAATTAATTAGTTAGTGTCAAAAAAATGGACAAATAAAAAAAAAGGGAAAAATTATATCTTTAATTAATTAATTGCTCACACCACAACTTTTAAAAGAATTAAAATTATATCTTTTATAAACATTATTAGCTTTTCGACCGGATCAAATTGCATTTACTCATTGATCGGACAAAACAAGGCCCACACCACACATCAAAATCAAATACTAAGAGAGGTTAAATATTTTTTTAGGTTGTCTTTGTATTCAAGGACAAATAATCCGCAAATAATGAAAAGTTACGATTGTACCGTCAAAATGGACATCACAAGATAACAATGGCACTCAGATTTAGGAAAGTTATGTGATTATAGCAAATTTGAAAAGGAAAAATGGAAATCACGAGCCCGGCTTCGAAAACTCGAGAGCAAATGATACTACAATTAAAGTTCTCATGATTAAAAGGTAAAGTTATTCATTGATGTGAGGTTAACTTTTCTTATTTTCGTTATGGATTTTTCCCTTTTCATTTTTTTTAATTGGATAAAAAAAATGAAGACCTGGCCTCCATCAAAGATCATCTTCATCGTAGATAGAGCTTATTTGCTCCATTTTTTATGAAGAGAGATAGAACAGATCTTCATCTCTTCCTATTTTTCTTTATTGATTTTTTCTTTTGGGTTGAAATTTGATTGAATATCAAAGATGCAGCAACTCTTCATCTCTTTCTTTTTTTCTTTAATCATTTTTTTTTTTCATATCATAAAAGTTCATCTGCTTCTATTTTTTATTTTTCCTATTTTTTATTTTTTTTATTGAAATTTGATTGAAGGAAAATCTTGCTTTAAAGAAAATATGTTTGTTGTGATTATGACTGCATATCAGATCTTGACTGAAGAGCAATATGATTACGATTTGATGAGGATTGAGAAAGAGTGTGATCTGATTCTGATCTCCCTTGAAAACAAAATAGTTCTTTTTAATTAGTTTCTACATAAATAAAATATTTAAAATTATGTGCAAAGAACAATATAGGCTTTTCCCATTTGCTGTTATTGATTAATGGTAGTTAACCACTAGTCAGTGACCCGGGAAGTTAGTGGTCAATAGATAGTCAATTAAGTTAACGCGTGAGTTGAGTGCGATTAATTAATAAAGTCAAAGGAAGTTAATTAATTTAATTTCCTCTTTTTAATTTCTTCTTTTTGATCACTGGAACTAGCTCATAGGATTATCGAGATCAAACGGCATGGAATATTTGTGACGCAGCCTTGAAAGCACTTCTATATGGAAGAGATCGATCCACACGAAAGTGGAAGAACGACCCAAATAAGGTGAGAGAAGGCAGTCTCCATGAGGCTAAAGGGTGTCGAACCAACTTCACATATGAACTTGGGAGTGCTACCAACCACTTTGGCAAAGCACCAATGACTTCTAAATCTTTTCTTTTAATAATTTTTTCAAATAGAGAGAGTTTGGAAAGAGAATAGTTGATTATATGTCATATTTCCAATTAATTAATTAAATCTAACTAATAGGATATTACAATTTCAAAAAAAAAAAAAAAAAGATCATATAATATTACAGAGATAAAAGTGAAAATAAAAAAGTAAATTAGTTGAAGAAACTATCATGTCCATGTGTTAATAAATAGTGGGGAGTCAGTCCCCTTGCAAAATGCAAAGGTATACTGATTATAGATAGCTGAAAAATAGTAATATGTGTTAAGATGGTTTTAAAGCAATCGCGGATGTGGTTCTCTCTACTTTTGTTCTTTCTTTTTTCATTAGAAACTAGGTGGACTCAGGGGTGTTTGGAACAAGAGAGATTTGCTCTCTTGCAACTTAAACCTTTTTTCAATTGTCCTTTTCACTTTTATTTTCAAAATTGTGTTGAATGGGATCATAATAACTTAGATTGTTGTCAGTGGGATTGGGTGTTCTGCAACTATACCACCCGCAGAGTCATGCATCTTGATCTTAGATTTTCAAGGAATGAGGATTTGGGAGAATTGTATCTAAATGCTTCTTTATTTTCTCCCTTCCAAGAACTGCAAAGTCTTAACTTAGGAGGCAATCAAATTGCCGGTTGTGTTGAGGATGAAGGTTGCTTGCTTTACCTTTCATCCTTGTCTAATTCTTTTTGTTATTAAATGAATAATTTGTTACATAATCCTACTTATATTTATTATGTATAAATAATTTCCTTGCAGTTTTAGAATATTAACACCTTTGTAGTCTTTGAGTTAATGAGATGAAATTGATGAAAAGAATTGTAGAGAATAATATAATTAGTTTGATTTGTTAATTAATTAAGATGGCACGGCTAATGAAATGGTTTCTTCTCATGTTACAGGTTTTGACAAGTTGTCAACATTGAGCAATTTGGAGGAGCTCTATTTATATGTGAACAACTTTAACAATAGCATCCTATCATCTACAAGTACTCTTTCTTCTTTAACAGTTTTAGACCTTTCTTACAACAAATTGAAAGGAATAATTGATCTTCAAGGTAGGCTTCATCTTATCTTTTTTCTCTCTTAAAACAACAAGGCTCTAACTTGAAGGAATTGGATCTTATTTGGGTTTTACTGAACTTCAAATCTTGGAATTGGACTTTTCCAATGACTCAATTTACTCTTTCTAAATTTTTGGTTTTTTTTTTTTTTTTAAAAAAAAATCAGTTATTTTCATGCCATGCTTCTGACTATCTTACTTTGCACCCATTTCAGAATTTGACTCCCACAACAATTTGGTATCATTGGACTTAAGCGGAAATGAGATTGATGGAATCGTGTTCCCAAAAGGTATCGGTCAAAGCAAAATTTGATTTTTTCTAGAGGTTCTGTTTTCATTTCATCTGCAAAGGCAACATAAATTGGGTTTAACAACTAAAATGATATTAATAATTAGGAAAATAAAAGTTTAAGAAGTAATCTGTCAAAAAAAAAAAAAGTATTTAAACTACTAAACTTGTTGATTTTTCAATAAATATTGTCGTTCGATTTGGAGGAATCGTGTCTTCCACTCTATTTCTTCTTATTAGAGAAATAAAATTTGATTTTTTTAATCATTATTTTTAGGATGAGCAGCAACAATTACCTTCTGAAAGTATTGTAAGGCAGAACAACGCACACGTAGGTCAATGTTCTGTGTCGTACACTTGGTTATAACACTGCTACTGTAGACTAGTATTTTTGTAGTATTTTAATGTGCTCTTTACTGGGAAAAAACAAGCCCTTAAATCTCAAATTGAATGCTTGTAGAACTCTTTTCTTGCTTTGGATGATAAATTCTAGAGGCGATAAATTCATTCCATCACTAAATAAATAAATAAATATGTATCATCAATGAAGCCACATAAAATGAGTTTAATAAATAAATTCGTGCGTTAGAAAAAAATAATATTTCAAACATGTTATCAGCTAAAGAAATAGAAGTATACGATTGAGCCTTGTTAATTGTTTAATATGTCTAATCCTTTTTTTAGAATTGTCTTCTAATCCTTTTTTTTTTTTTTTATGAGTTCTTTTTCTTTCTTCCTTTTCTTTTTCTTTCTCAATGATGAGCTTAAAAACTAGTACTACTAACAAAGGATCATAAAATATATAGTTCACGATTTATAGTTTGCAAATATTGATTATGTTAAGAAGATTTATTTTATTTTACTAGTACGAAATCTGATGCCTTTTACAATACCATTGTTTGAGATTTTTAGATAAATAAAATTTTATTTACTCAATCATTTTTTAAAGGGATAAGTTTAATTTCCTCCCTATAATTTGATATAATAGCTAAAAACTCTTGATTTTAAAAATCACCAACAACCCCGATCGTTTATAAAATTAATAAAAAAATCCCCTATCATTTATCAAAATAGCCAAAAAATCCTTTGAATTCGGATATTACTAAGGGGTTTTTTGACTATTTTTATAAACGATAAGAGTTTGTGGCTATTATGCCAAACTATGGGGAATATTAAGTGATTTCTTAAATTAAGGGTTTTTTTGCTATTATATTAAATTATAGGTGGGGAATTAGACTTACCCCTTTTTTGAAAGCATAACTAGTAGCAACGGCTTCCTAAAAGTGTTGTAAAGTAGAACAATACACATATTAGCCCATGTCCTCATGCCGCACACGTGGACTTGGACACCCCGTTACTACCCCACTGTAGTGTGCTCTTTTTTGATATAAAAAAAAAAAAATCTCAAACTAAATGTTCCTAGGATAGCAGGACCCATTTGTTGCTTTGTAAAATAAGAGGAATTTTTTCAAATTCTACATTAAAAAGAAGTAACTCCTAGCTAATTTCTGACAAAATATGTGTTAAATATCTTAATATAATTACCTATATTTCTCATCCTAAAAAAAAAAAAAAAAACCTATATTTCTCTCCCTCACAACCTACAAATTTAAAAATAGCCCAAAAAGGTGAATTTACTCATAAATTTTTAAATCTTATTATGTAATAACTAGATCTTCGATGGAGGTAACAATACAAAAGATGAAAGGTGATGATAACTTGCATTATTTATCAACACTAGATGGGACATTTATCTTTCAAAATTTCTATGTAAGATGACTAAGCCTTATAATAATATAGTTACTTGAAATAACAACTCATTTATCATAACAAATGTTCAGATAATGTTGAGAATTATGTATTCAATTTAATTTTCCTTAATAATGGAGATAGTTTTTGATATATTTTATTCTCATGTTACAGATTTGAGGTTGAGTAACTTGGAGTATCTGAGCTTAAGTGGTAACAACCTCAACAATAGTATCTTATCATTTCTAAGTGGCTTTTCATCATTAAAAGTACTATGTTTAGATGATACTGGATTGAAGGGAGTGATTGATTTTTCTGGTAATTAAACTTGCTTCTCCTCTTCTTTCTCTTATTATGCAACAACAAACTTTGGTTTACTTCATTTCTAATAGCTGGATGAGGAAAGCAATAACTCATGTTTTGTCTTCTTTTATTTTATCAATTTAATTCTTATTTTTCATTACTTCTATTTAACACTTAACAAACTATTTGTTTTCCCTAACAATTTAGAGAAGTTGGATGTGAGCAACCTTTAGATTTACGAGAGGAATTTTTGTTGCTCTGAAAAACATGAGGAATTTTTACAAACCCTAAAATAGCAAATAGTAACCCATAGTTAATGTCTGATAAAATATGTTATAAACATCCTAGTATACCTAATGTCTAATAACATTCCAGTGTCTACTTGCTTTCCTCACAGCCTCACTATTTTTATCACCCAAAAAGATGAATTTGCTAAAAAAATTTTAAAACATTATTATTTAATGATTAGATCCTCAACGGAGGTAACAATATAAAGTGGACCATAACTTGTATAATTTATTAACACTAGATGGGCTATTTATCTTCCAAAATTTCTATGCAACTTAGATGACTAAACCTTATAATAATATAGTTACTTGAAATACATCCCAATTAATATAACAATTGTTTAGATAATATTGAAAATGATGTATTCAATTTTAACTTCTAACAATTCTTTAAAAAGAGAAAAAAAACTTTAACTTTTAACAGATAATTTCAAAACACCCTTTTGTTTGAGATAATTACATAAATCTGAGACTTTATAGCATAATTACATAAACATTACTTGATCTTTCATTGGCGTTGCACTTACACCCCCTTCCCTTAGTAAAGTTATAGTTGATCAAAATTTTAATTTTTTTTTTAGGGAGGGTAGTTTGGTCTTTTGATGAGATATTAAATAAAAAGATAATTAAATTTTAAAAAACTAAACTTAAAGAAATAGAATATTGCAAAAAAAAAACCATAAAAAAAAGCCATAGGTCAATTTTTTTTCAAAAGAAAAATATTGAATTTCCAGAGAACTTGCAAAAACAGAGAGATTGAGTCAAACATAGTCACTTACAGTTTAGCTATGCAGTTTGAAGCTATATTAAGACATAATAAACTTTTTGATTTTATTATAGTTAATCCTCCATTGGTAGCGGACTTTCGTTAGATTTGATTATAAATAGTATAAATCAAAGTAAAAGATGAAAATATCCTCATCTTTTTATTTTTTTTAAAAAAAATAACTAACAAAAACAAATTCTTAAAAAAATTGACAAAAGTGAGAGTTACAAATCTCTTGAAGATATAGAACCAGAAAATAAAAATTAAAAAAAAAAATGTTGCAAAAAGATTTTTTTTAAAAAAGAGAGAGATCCTCATGTTTGAAACCCTGAAAATAAAATAAATAAATAATTGTTGAAACAAAAAATTAAAAAAAGAGAGTTCCAGATCTTCAACATTGAAGAAGTAGAACCCAGAAAATAAAAACCCATGTTCATCAAAGAACTTCAACACACCTCCACCCCTCCTCCCTCCTCCACGCTCTCATTCACTCTCCTGATATTTGAGATAATTGTTATAGATTTGAGGTTAAGTAACTTGAAGTTTCTGAGGTTAAGTGGTAACAGCTTTAGCAATAACATCTTATCATCTTTAAGTGGCCTTTCATCATTCAAAGTACTATATTTAGATTATATTGGATTGAAACAAGTGATTGATTTTTCTGATAATTAAACTTGCTTCTCCTCCTCTCCACTTACTGTTCAACAACAAACTTTGGTTTGCTTCCTTTTTGATAGCTGGTGCTAGTGGCATGAGGTTTGCATTCTTTTGTCTTTATCATCGCGGTTCGATTCCCCACCCTAATATATAAATTTTGTATATCATCCGTTAATAGGATTAGTTGAACATTTTCTTTAATCCTAAGAAGTTAATGATTGAAGTCCCACTCTTGGCTTAATATACAAGATGTGGGTAGTTTTTATGAATTTAATTCCCCTCCCCCACCCAAAAAAAAAAAAAAAAAGGTATTCTGAAAGTAGCTCATGCCTTATCTTCTTCTATTTTATCAATTTATCTTTTATTTTTTATTTTTATCAATTAACTCTGTTTAACTCTTAATAGAAATAGATGATTCTCTTAGCAACTTAAAGGAATTGGACATGAGCAACAATCAGATCAGCAAATTTGTGGTCAAGAAAGGTACCAATTGAAAGAAATTTATTTACTTTTAAAAGGATGGTCTTATTTGTTTAATTAGTTTTATAGACGACAAGTGTTTCCAGTAGCCTATATATAGTCTTATTCATCAATTCAACTTTATAAACAATAAAGGGGGTGGTTTTGATGTTTAATTTGGGTGATGTTAGTTTAATAAAAATGATGGAGATGATGATTTTAATGAATGTGGAAGATGAAATTGGAGATGAGGAAGAGGATGGGAGGTAGAAGATAAAGAGATTTTTTTTTTTAATATTATATTATTATTTTAATAATTAAAAATATTATTTTTTAATTAAACTATTTATTAGTTGTGAATTGAACCTTTTACCCTTCATTGTTTGGATTTAACATCGGTTGACTAATAGTTGACTGACAGTAAGGGAGGTTCGTGTTGAGTGTTTTTAACCTTAGGGGATGTCAGTGTGGATTACCTAAACATCATCATTTTTGTGCAATTTCACTAAACCTTAAGGGAATTTGTGCAATTTGCCCTAAATTCATTTTGTCACTAAATAAACAAATAAATATGTATCATCAATGAAGCCACATAAAATGAGTTTAATAAATAAACTCATGTGTTACAAAAAAAAATTTCAAACCTATTATCAACTAAAAAGACAAAAGTGTACTATTGAACTTTATTAATTGTTTAATATGTCTAATCGTTTTATTTAGAATTGTGTCTTCTAATCCAAATTTTTTTAATGAATTTTTTTTTTCTTTCCTTTCTTTTTCTTTCTCAATAATGAGTTTCAAAACTAGTACTACTAACAAAAGATCATAAAATATATAGTTCATGATTTATAATTTGTAAATATTGATTATGTTAAAAAGATTTATTTTATTTTATTTTATTTTATTAGCACGACATCTTATGCCTTTTACAATACCAATGTTTGAGATTTTTAGATAAATAAAATTTTATTTACTCAATCATTTTTTAAAGGGATAAGTTTAATTTCCTCCCTATAATTTGATGTAATAGCTAAAAACTCTTGATTTTAAAAATCACCAACAACCCCGATCGTTTATAAAATTAATAAAAAAATCACCTATCATTTATCAAAATAGCCAAAAAATCCTTTGAATTCGGATATTACTAAGGGGTTTTTTGACTATTTTTATAAACGATAAGAGTTTGTGGCTATTATGCCAAACTATGGGGGATATTTAGTGATTTCTTAAATTAAGGGTTTTTTTTTGCTATTATATTAAATTATAGGTGGGAAATTAGACTTACCCCTTTTTTGAAAGCATAACTAGTAGCAACGGCTTCCTGAAAGTGTTGTAAAGTAGAACAATACACATATTAGCCCATGTCCTCATGCTGCACACTTGGACTTGGACACCCCGTTGCTACCCCACTGCAGTGTGCTCTTTTTTGATATAAAAAAAAAAAAAAAAAATCTCAAACTAAATGTTCCTAGGATAGCAGGACCCATTTGTTGCTTTGTAAAATAAGAGGAATTTTTTCAAATTCTACATTAAAAGAAGTAACTCCTAGCTAATTTCTGACAAAATATGTGTTAAATATCTTAATATAATTACCTATATTTCTCATCCTAAAAAAAAAAAAAAAAACCTATATTTCTCTCCCTCACAACCTACAAATTTAAAAATAGCCCAAAAAGGTGAATTTACTCATAAATTTTTAAATCTTATTATGTAATAACTAGATCTTCGATGGAGGTAACAATACAAAAGATGAAAGGTGATGATAACTTGCATTATTTATCAACACTAGATGGGACATTTATCTTTCAAAATTTCTATGTAAGATGACTAAGCCTTATAATAATATAGTTACTTGAAATAACAACTCATTTATCATAACAAATGTTCAGATAATGTTGAGAATTATGTATTCAATTTAATTTTCCTTAATAATGGAGATAGTTTTTGATATATTTTATTCTCATGTTACAGATTCGAGGTTGAGTAACTTGGAGTATCTGAGCTTAAGTGGTAACAACCTCAATAATAGTATCTTATCATTTCTAAGTGGCTTTTCATCATTAAAAGTACTATGTTTAGATGATACTGGATTGAAGGGAGTGATTGATTTTTCTGGTAATTAAACTTGCTTCTCCTCTTCTTTCTCTTATTATGCAACAACAAACTTTGGTTTACTTCATTTCTAATACTGGATGAGGAAAGCAATAACTCATGCTTTGTCTTCTTTTATTTTATCAATTTAATTCTTATTTTTCATTACTTCTATTTAACACTTAACAAACTATTTGTTTTCCCTAACAATTTAGAGAAGTTGGATGTGAGCAACCTTTAGATTTACGAGAGGAATTTTTGTTGCTCTGAAAAACATGAGGAATTTTTACAAACCCTAAAATAGCAAATAGTAACCCATAGTTAATGTCTGATAAAATATGTTATAAACATCCTAGTATACCTAATGTCTAATAACATTCCAGTGTCTACTTGTTTTCCTCATAGCCTCACTATTTTTATCACCCAAAAAGATGAATTTGCTAAAAAAATTTTAAAACATTATTATTTAATGATTAGATCCTCAACGGAGGTAACACCATAACTTGTATAATTTATCAACACTAGATGGGACATTTATCTTCCAAAATTTCTATGCAACTTAGATGACTAAACCTTATAATAATATAGTTACTTGAAATACATCCCAATTAATATAACAATTGTTTAGATAATATTGAAAATAATGTATTCAATTTTAACTTCTAACAGTTCTTTAAAAAGAGAAAAAAAACCTTAACTTTTAACAGATAATTTCAAAACACCCTTTTGTTTGAGATAATTACATAAATATGAGACTTTATAGCATAATTACATAAACATTACTTGATCTTTCATTGGCGTTGCACTTACACCCCCTTCCCTTAGTAAAGTTATAGTTGATCAAAATTTTAATTTTTTTTTTGGGAGGGTAGTTTGGTCTTTTGATGAGATATTAAATAAAAAGATAATTAAATTTTAAAAAACTAAACTTAAAGAAATAGAATATTGAAAAAAAAAAACCATAAAAAAAAGCCATAGGTCAATTTTTTTTCAAAAGAAAAATATTGAATTTCCAGAGAACTTGCAAAGACAGAGAGATTGAGTCAAGCATAGTTATTTACAGTTAAGCTATGCAGTTTGAAGCTATATTAAGACATAATAAACTTTTTGATTTTATTACAGTTAATCCTCCATCGGTAGCGGACTTTCGTTAGATTTGATTATAAATAGTATAAATCAAAGTAAAAGATGAAAATATCCTCATCTTTTTATTTTTTTTAAAAAAAAAACTAACAAAAACAAAATTCTTAAAAAAATTAACAAAAGTGAGAGTTACAGATCTCTTGAAGATATAGAACCAGAAAATAAAAATTAAAAAAAATGTTGCAAAAAGATTTTTTTTAAAAAAAGAGAGAGATCCTCATGTTTGAAACCCTGAAAATAAAATAAAAAAAAATTACTGAAAAAAAAAAAAAAAAAAGAGAGTTCCAGATCTTCAACATTGAAGAAGTGGAACCTAGAAAATAAAAACCACCTCCACCCCTCCTTCCTCCTCCACGCTCTCATTCACTCTCTCTGACTCACCACTCTCGACCACCACCACACTCTCAACCTCCTCGCAGTTCTGCTCCTAGCAAATCGTCAACATCCATCACCGCCTCTCTGCTCATCGTAGTTCTGCTCATCAACCTTCATCCCAGTTCAATTCACCACCTCTGCTCGTCGCAGTTCTGCTCATCAACCTCCATCCCAACCAATCGTCAACCTCCATCGCAGTTCTGCTCCGAGTTGGAGGTCCATCTCTGCGAGGGAGACCAGATGGGTCTCACCCAGATTTGGGTCTCCATCACAACGAGAGAGATTTGAATCGGGATCTCCAGTGCATGAGGATCCTGATTTCGGTCTCTATCGCCGTGACGAAGACCCAAAATATGGGTCTCCATTCGCGATAGAGACCAATCTGGTGTGATGAGCTGTTCATCTTCTGGTGATGCTTGTGTGATGTTTGTGCAGTTTGGTGAACTGTGATGAGCTGGTCTCCACAGCCTTTCTGCAATTTGATGAAGATGTGTTGATGTGCTGGGTTTAGAGATTTCGGGTTGATGAAGATGTGTTGATGTGTTGATTTTCTGGGTTCTTCATGAATTTGTTTTGCTGATGTTCTGTTCTTGGAGTTGTTGATTTTTCTGGGTTATTCTTGGCTTTATGAAGATGATGAATGTATTGATTTAGGGTTGATGAAGATGATGAACGTGTTGATTTAGGGTTGATAAAGGTGTCGAATGTGTTGGTTTTCTGGGTTGGTGGAAGCTAATGAAAGATGATAGATTTTGAAGTTTTAAAATTTATTTTAAACTAAAAATAAAAAATAAGGTAAATAAGATTAAAAGATAATTTTACTCTTTAATTAGATAATTTTAACGGATTTAGGCTAACGAGGGGATTATTTACAATAAGAGTGAAACATGTGTTCCGTCTAAATATATTTTTTTAATTAGATAGTTAAATTATAATTTATTCAGTAAATGAATGTAAGAAAAAAAAGATTGAAACCCAATTTCTCTTTCTCTATATATATATTTTCAGGTATGGAGAAAAGCTAAAGAGATGGGGACTCCATCTCCATCCATCTTTGTAGATATGGAGTCGTCTCTGTCGGCTCCATCTTTATAGAGATAGAGTTGTGTTCATCGACTTCATATCTGTAAGGATGAAGCCAATGGCTTTCCACCATTATTTGTTCTCTTTCTTCGCTCTCTCCCTCTCTTCGCTCTCTTTCTCTTTTTTGTTGATTTATTTTATCTGGGTTGATTGTGTTTGTTTGGGTGTGATTGGTTGTGATGGATTAAGAATGATTGGTTGTGTTGATCTTTCGATTGATTGTGTTGGTTTGAGGTTGTGAATAGCCATTTGTGGGGTGGTAGTCGGGTGTTTGCGAGTGAGGGTGTTTAAGAGTAATGGCAATAATGGTGGCGAAGGTGATGGTGTTGATGAAGTTTTTAGGTTTAGGTACGTGTTGATGGTGTCGAGTGTTAGTCTCTCTATTGGAGACCAGATATCCATCCATGGATGGAACCAGTTTGATTTCCTACTCTAAGCTCCATCTTCATCTCCATCTCTAAGGAGATGAAGGTGAATCAAGTTAAATCACTAATTCTTTTTTTAACATTTTTTGAAAAACCTCATTTTAGCCCTTAAATTTTTGAAAGTTCTCACCTATTTAAATATATTTTTATAAATGACTCTCATAGTCCCTAAAGTATTAAAATATCCATCAATATGGTCATTATGAACAATTTTTTAATATTTGATCGTGATGGAAATTGTAAAAGACTGATATCGCCCCAGTCATTTGTTGAATTTCTATTTTACCGTCAAATTTTTGTAATTTACTTATTTAACCCTAACTCAGTGACTAATAGGAATTCAACATGCGTCATCACAAATTTAAAATAAAAAAAATAAACAATTACAACCAATCCCAATTTAACACGTCACCAATTATATATTAAAATACATGTAAAATAATACATAAAATGAATTAAAAAGAAAAAGATTAAAAAAGTCATTTATTTAAAAATCACTTATTATAAAAACTTTAAAAAAAAAAATCCAAATTATGATTGAAGATATGAAAAGTTGCAAATGAAATTCTTCCTAGGTTAAGGTTTGACTTTTGAGAGATGGAAACTGGTTGGTGTTGTATTTATGGATTGGCGGTAAAGATGGAGATTCTCAATTTCCGATTTCTATTGCTGTGTTAATGGCGGCAAAGATGAAGTGTGTATATATGCTTATGGCTAGAGATGGAGACCTATCTTTGGTGTGTGACTTTATGTTTGTGGCGATAGAGATGAGTCTTCATTTTTATCGATTTTGGCTTCACGAGTGGCATCTAAGGTTTTAAATCCAGATCTTAAATAATCTGGTTAAAGCCCGATTATGGATGAGTTGAGTTTGAAATCCTAGATCATGACAATTTGGGTTCATGTTCCAACCCGAATTGTCGCTATCTGGTTGATTTGGGGTTTGAACCCAAATCATGACAATTTTGGGGTTCGAAACCAGATCATCAAGAATCTGGTTTTGACCAAATTGTTGAATTTGGCTGCAATCCATCTCGTGCAGATCCAAATTAAATTTCCACCATGGATTAAGACTTCATTAATGGTGGAGATCCAATATGGATGATCATAATTAATTTTTTTTTTCTTATATATATATATATATTAATTTTGGTTGATTAGGCTTTTATCTCCTTTGTCAATCTCAAAAATGAATAGTGGAGATTCATTTTTTTTTGGTTTTTTTTTTTTAAAATTTTATTTCAATCAAAATAATCTACTAGAATGATCAAAATACCCTGATATCAGTTAGGTTTGACTAACAGTTGACTAATGATAGAGACTAAATTCATTGGTAGAGGGTGTAGGTGTAACACCAGCAAAAGGTTCAGTAATTTTTATGTAATTATGCTATGAATTTACATATCTATGTAATTATCTCAAATATCAGGAGAATTTTTACTATTACTTTTTTTCCTAAATAATTGAGATAGTTTATGATATATTTTATTCTTATGTTATAGATTTGTGGTTAAGTAACTTGAAATTTCTGAGTTTAAATGGTAACAGTCTCAACAATAGCATCTTATCAGCTTTAAGTGGCCTTTCATCATTAAAAGTACTATATTTAGATGATATTGAATTGAAAGAAGTGATTCATTTTCTCATAATTAAACTTGCTTCTCCTCTTCTTCACTTACTGTTCAACAACAAACTTTGGTTTACTTCATTTTTAATAGTAGGTGCCAGTGGCATGAGGTTTGCATTCTTTTCTCTTTATCACCGTGGTTCGATCCCCCACCCTAATACATAAAATTTTGCACACCATCTCTTAGTAGAAGTGGTTGAATACTTTCTTTGATCCTAAGAGATTAATTATTCAAGTCCCACTCTTGGTTTAAAATACAAGATATAGGTAGTTTTTATGAATTTAATCCCCCTCCCTCACCCAAAAAAATGGCAGGATTCTAAAAGTAGCTCATGCTTCATCTTCTTCTATTTTATCAATTTATCTTTATTTTTTATTAATTAACTCTGCTTAACTCTTAATAGAAATAGATGATTCACTTAGCAACTTAGAGAAATTGGACGTGAGCAACAATCAGATCAGCAAATTTGTGGTCAAGAAAGGTACCAATTGAAAGAAAATTTATTTACTTTTAAAAGGATGGTCTTATTTGTTTAATTAGTTCTATAGACGACAAATGTTTCCATTAGCCTATACACAGTCTTATTCATCAATTCAACTTTATAAACATTAAAGGCGGTGGTTTTCTCCTCGACAATCAATTTCTATAGCAAGGACATTGAACATAGTCCTTTGTACATCTTTTCATTTACAGGTAACAGAGCAAGTCTGAGAAACTTGCAATATTTAGATGTACGGAATGTCAGCATTCATGATGGAAACACTCTGTTGCAGTCACTAAGGTTGTTCTCATCTTTGAAGCAACTTGACCTTAGCTATAATAATTTTAGTGGATTAATGAGTACTCTAGGTAAGTTTGCTAGCTCTCGTCAATTTCCAACATTTTCTCCAAAATCTTCCATATATAGTTAATTTAAATAAGTTATTCCTTTTTTTCAATAATAGTGTTGCAGAATGTAACCTACCTGGAAATTTTGTATATGGAAGGTTCTTCTCTCCATATAAGTCTTCTTCAAAGTATTATAGCTTTCACTTCCTTTGAAAGTTTGACAATATGGAACTGCCACCTGAATGGCATCTTTGGCACACACAGTAAATTACGCATTGTTGAATACTTTAACTTACCCATGTACTATGAGTTCAAGAAAAAAACATACTCTTATCCTATGGATTAGATTTCTTTGCAAAAACCCAATACTATATATTATGAGTATTTTATATTTTAGGAAAGTTACAATACTTTTTATAATGATAACAAAAAGAATAATATTTTTATGTTCCTTTAAATTTTCAAAACTTACATTTGAGTTAATGTTTATCAATCTTGTACACTATTATTTTATTGTGGTCCAGATTTCTAATTGTGAAAAATAGAATTTCTTTTTTAATTAAATTTAGATAATTATATTATCTAATTTCTATATTTTTAGAAAAATGAGTGAAGTACTAAGATGAATTGACCAATTAAAGTTCAGTCAAAAATGAATCTATTTATGCTGTAGAAATTAGTAATATAAAATTATTTAGCACTTGGGCTGTTATATGATTTAGCTTAAATAATCTTATTGAATATTAATGTATATTTGGTTTTGTGCTTGTAGATTGCTCTAATTTGAAGAATTTGAAATCGTTGGTCATGTATGGAGCTAATCTTGACACCAGTATTCTACAAAGCATTGGACGGTGCACTTCTCTTGAGGATTTATCATTATACAGATGTAGATTGGAAGGCACACGTCCTGATCAATTGCAAGGTTAATGACTTCCCTTTTATTTGCTAGAAATTAACAAAATTATATTAGTTAATTACATTTTTATTTCCTAAAAAGCTGTAGTTAAATACTAAGATAACTGGGCAATTAAATTTGGATCTAAAACAAATCTATTGACTATTGACATGCTATATATAAGAGATTTTCTCATAATTTTGTTATTTTTTCTTTTGCTTTTGACAATGTTTTTCAAATTTCATATTATTCCAAAATTATTCACTTTACTTTTTGACACTCATGTCTAAAAAGACATACTGTTTAAAAATATAAATTTAAAAGGAATATAGATCTTCAAAAAAAAATAATAATTAAAAAAAAAAAACTTTATATTACATAGCACTACACAAGTGTTGAGTACTGGATTTGGCTGCATCAGTCGATTTAGAAATAAAAATTTATACTCCAGCCCTGTTCTGCAAAACATTTCAAACATTTGTTAAAAATTTTGTGAAACATGTACTTTGTTTGATAACTAAAACTAAGCAAAATGGATTTGTGAAAGTATTATATTACTCCTACTAGCTTAAATATTTTGATACATTATAAAAATTTTATTTCAAGAACTAATTGACTCAAACTAGTAAACTAATTTTGTTCCTTTGTTATAATCTGTGATTACATGACCTGATAATATATGCATTTCCATCTAGTCTTTGAGAGGTCCAAGAGGTGGCTTGATCTTCAAGAAAGATCCAATGGCTATCAAATCATGCCAAATATTGTGGCAAAAATTGTATTCTCCAATCCCTCCCGTTTAAATATAATACTAAATCTTCAGCCGTGAACTATATATATATATATATAATTTATTCCAATTCTTTTGCAAGAAATTTTATCCTAATCACGATCTAATGGTTATATCATAATTAAAAATATCTGAAATTAGTCAAATTAAACATTATTAAAATCTCTTTTATTATAAAAGTCTCTTTTAAACATATTATCTTAATCTTCTTCTGCTACAAAAACTTTTTTCTTTAAAAAAAGGTTATGCCATATAAGCCCTGATAGAGCCTGGATGAAGTTAAATTTAATAGAATGAATAAAGATTGATAACTTTTAAAACTAATATCTAGTGTACAATGCCAATGATACACAATAGTAAGATAAAAGTAGATGAAGAAATACTCATCAAATATTAGAAGTTAAAAACTCAATCCTGTTTAGATATTGAATGGAAGTAAAGGAAGGCCATTAAAAAGATCAATTAGAAATTTAGAATCCCCTTTATATCTTACAATAAAACTTGATAGATTGTTTTCATTTCGTTTGCACACCTATGTTATTCTTATCATTTCTTTTTATTTTTCACAAGCTTTTTTTATTACTTTTTTCCTTCGACAAGCTTTGTTATTATTATCTATTACTAATGGACGAAAATATTAATTATATTATAGGCCTCTGTGAGCTGGCGCATCTACAATATATGGGTCTCTCCGATAATGATCTAAGGGGTAATTTGCCTTTGTGTTTTGCAAATTTGACATCCCTTCAAATATTGGATATTTCTTCCAATCAATTTTTTGGAAACATCACCTCTTCTCCACTTAAAGCTCTCACATCCATCCAGTATCTATGGCTTTCCGACAATCACTTTCAAATCCCAATTTCACTTGAACCCTTTTTCAATCACTCCAAACTCAAGATACTTCATGGTGACAACAACGAAATATATGCAGACATTGAGTCACATTCCTTGACCCCAAAATTTCAATTAAATTCAGTCAGGTTATCTTGTTGTGGAGATGGCGTCACATTTCCCAAATTCCTCTACCTTCAACATGACTTAGAAGATGTTGATCTTTCTCACAATAACTTGAAAGGAGAGTTCCCAAATTGGTTGTTAGATAACAACACAAACTTATATCAACTTCGACTAGTCAATAATTCTCTTAGAGGATCTTTGCAGTTGCCAACCCATTCTCACATAAATTTGACAACATTAGATATCTCTGATAATCTCTTGGATGGAAAAATTCCAATGGAAGTGGGAGCATATCTGCCAAGTTTAAAGAGTTTAAACATCTCCATAAACTATTTTGATGGTAGCATTCCCTCTTCAATCAGTGATATGAAGTTGTTGTACAGTTTGGACTTATCTGAAAATAAATTGTCTGGAAATATCCCGCAACAATTGGCCAAGAACTGCATCCATTTGTCTTACCTTGCATTATCAAACAACCGCTTGGATGGTCAAATATTCTCTACAAATTTTAACTTAGTAAACTTGGTGAGGCTACAACTGGATGGTAACCAATTCAGTGGAAAAATTCCCGATAGCTTGTCTAATTCCTCCAATTTGATGAGACTATACCTCAGCGATAACCATCTCACCGGTAAGATTCCAGATTGGTTGGGGAATATGTCGAGCTTGGTAGATCTTGTAATGCGTACCAATCATCTTGAAGGGCAAATTCCACAAGAGTTTTGTCGATTGGAAAGACTTGAAGTTTTGGACATTGGAGAAAATAATATCTGGGGTAGTTTACCATATTGTTTTAATCCTCCACGACTTGAACAGGTTCACTTGGCGAGAAATGAGTTACAGGGAGAACTAAATGATGCACTCTACAACAGCTCGTCCTTGGTAACGCTGGATCTTGGCTATAACCACTTAAATGGTAGCATTCCAAATTGGATCAACAAACTTTCCAACTTGAGCTACCTTATCCTAACTTATAATAATCTTGAAGGTGAAGTGCCAACTCAATTGTGCCAATTAGAAAAGTTACGACTGATAGATCTTTCTCATAACAATCTTTCTGGAAAAGTCCCTTCGTGCCTTGCTATGACTGCACTGCATGGTGATTATCAAGTTCCTTCGAATATCACAAATTTTGCTTTTATTAGTGCGCCAAGTGATTCTCCAAAAAGAATTGAAGAAACTTTAGAGTTCACCACAAAAGCTATTTCTTATTCCTACCAAGGAAGAATTCTTGCCTACATTTCTGGAATTGATTTCTCTTGCAATAAGCTGTCAGGTGAGATTCCTCATCAAATTGGAAATCTTACTAGAATCCAAACAATGAATCTTTCCCACAACAATTTGACAGGACCAATCCCATCAACATTTTCAAATCTTGAGCAAATTGAGAGTTTGGATCTTTCTTACAACAACTTAAATGGAAAAATTCCTCCCCAAATTGTTAAGCTACGTTGTTTAGCTGTTTTTAGTGTGGCGTACAATAATTTATCTGGCAAAACCCCTGAGATGGTTGCCCAATTCGCAACATTTGAAGAAAGTAGTTATCGAGGAAATCGTCTTCTTTGTGGTCCACCATTGCCAACGAGTTGCAACGCAACTAGGTCACCGCCATTGATTGTAAAAGCTAGTGACAAAGAAGAAGACAGCAATTTCATGGACATGGATATCTTTTATATCAGTTTTGTTGTTAGTTATGCAATTGTGATCTTAACAATTGTCGTAGTTCTATACATGAATCCTTACTGGCGACGAACATGGTTCTATCTTATTGATACATGGATGCTCTCCTCCTACTACTTCATTGTTGACCATCTACCTAAGAGGTTCTGTCATTTAACCATGTAGTGGTGTAGTCAGTTCTACTTTCATGATGATTTTTCTATTTTTAGTTTCTCTTTGTAAGGAATGTTATGTTAAATGATAATCGCCTTTGTAATAACAATTACCTAAATTTTGTAGATTCATCTTCGTGGGGTGCCCAGACCCAAGTATTTAAATTCAGCTATTCTGTTATGTGTGTAGTAGCGGGTTGAAATCTCTTGCAGGAAGATTTTGATTGATTAAACTAGTATTGTTTTGGCTGCAGGACAATGTTACCTCTGTCTGGCATATTAAAGCCCGATGGTGAACTTTTGTTTTGTATTAAATTTTCTGGTTTCTTATTGCCTTTCTCAGTTGGCTTTCACATCAAATCTCTTAGTATGACAACCAGAGTTTCTAGTTGTTGCTTAATTTTTCATACTTTGATCATGAGAGTGTTAATCAGGAAATTTCTCAAATGACCATATTACTCCTGGATGAACAAGATTCAAAACTGAGTGAGAGGGCTTGTGATCTCAAATCTTTAGTTTCTGATTCTTGAAGTATAAGCTGTATGGCAGCATAATGCAGCTCACAGACTCTTGTTTCGGAGAATCACAGACTTTGTTTCTGTTATGTTTATACGACAACGTGAAAATTGCAAGTTACTATATCAACTTCTGGATACAAATTGGATATAATAAAATATTAAATAAAATAAGTGTATTGGAATTAGATTAAGTGTCTTGTTAGTTTTTCAACAAAAAAAAAAAAAAGTTGGCTTGTCAGTTGGTATTTAAATTTTAGCAAGCATACAAATTGAATTAATAATAAAGGTAAAATGAAATACCCAAAGCTTTTAATTTACGATCAGAACATAATTTCAAGAATATATTACAATTCAATTTTTTTTAAAAATAATAAATAAATATTAGCATTGTTAAAAAAATTTCTTTTCAGATACGTTTTCAAAATTTTTCGTTTTTAATCATAAATATCAGTTTCCTGCAAAACCATAATTGTTGGCTACAAAGTCATTGTTTGGGCTGATGTATCAAGTCCCTCAGTTGCACCAAACATCAAATTTGAAAATTAATGAATACGCCATTGAATACAGCTCTCTAAATGCATCCTTTGAAGAATTCAAATCTGAATAGGAAATCCAAATAGGAGATAATCCGATGTACATAACTGAACAAATAAAAATTATTAATCTAAAAAGTCCAAAACTACAGATTATTCAGAGTCCATATTCTACATAAGTTTTACGGTTATTTATACAATTGTGCTTTTAGGAATAATTGTAGTTTTGTTTATAAATGCTTATTAGTGACAAACATGGTTTTAAGTTATTGAAACATTGATGACTTCAATTTATTATTCCATTGTAGACCATCTTCCGAAGAGACTCTAGAGATAAAATATAGGTTGATGTTGGAAATACCTCCATCTAATTGTTCTAGTTGCTTTCAATTGTACCTAAAGGGGGTGATTGCTTTCTTTTCGTGAGAATGAGACTTCTTTAGTGTTTTTGTGTTTCTCATTTGAAATTTTGACTATTTTAGTTTGCACATTATTTGTTATGGCATTTGTTGTTATAGCATGTAGACTAGAACTAAGCTTTATAAAGTAGATCTAATCTAATGAGTGTTCTTAAATTAAGTGTTGAGGAACATCTTATTGCAATTTGAAGCATCTAAGTTCATTGGTTCAATTAAAGTATCCCTTTCAAAGAAGGTTGGATCTAATTCTTGATTAAGAACTTTGCATGCAACAAGAATACTGGATTGATTCTTTCAGCATGCTCTAGTAGATTGTGTAAGGTATCATGTTGAGTTTGTTTGTGAATACCATTTGTTTAGTTTGACCATAGGGAATGTTATGAAAACAATCGCTTACTTTAGGTTTAGCTCATAGGCACTTCCAAATTTTAACAATTGAAAAATAAAAAGTTGATTCTTATCAATTTATTTATAGGATCACTTTGGTCTGATAAAGGGGCCATTTAAGGTCAAATTTTGAATAGAACAATTTTAACTTAGAAAATTGTCTAAGCCCTTTTGACATATCTCACAAGCATAGACGGACAGAAAATGTTTTTCATCTTTTTGATCAAATGCTTATTTTTGAACTTACAAATATTTCTACTTCTAAGTAACTTCATCTAACAATTAGAATAAGAATTCAAATTTAACACAAAATGCTTTTCATCTTTCTTGATCAAATGTTTGTTCTTGAACATACAATTATTTATGGTCCATGATAGCTTCATCAAACAATTATATTCAAAATTCAAATTTGATAGGCAATGAGCGAGATACTTAGTAAATACAAGTAAATCACCAAATTCAATTCAACATAAGACAAAAGATTTAATTCAATTTGCAATAGTAACTGCATGTACTTTTGAATTTTTTTCGTTGTTGTAGAGAATAGCGCTCCAAAGGGCTTTTTTTTTTTTTTTTTTTTTTTCTTTTCACATTTAAATCACATACAATGTGTACAAAGCTATAATGATAAAAATAATAAATTGCACTGATATTATAGACAATCAAAAGAATGAACACCTGGAATCTTCTGCAAAATCCCTTGCTATGGTTATTGGTGGCAGAATTATTAGCCAATCAAGTCTGTTCTTGTCTGGCCATTATATTATAGAATCTGCAAAATAAAGATCAATCATAAGTTACACCTCAATTACGAGGGAACAACTTTCTTCCCAATTTAATAAAGAATAAAAAATCAGAAATTACAAAGCAATTACAAGAAAGAGTATTCTTCCTAATTAAATAGAGAATAACATCACAAACTGGTGAGTTCAGATAATGAAAATTGTAAGGATACAAAAGTTCAAAGATATGCATCACAAATAAAAATTGGCATAAGCATAAGAGAGGGCAAAGATTCATTTTGATAGAAGTACAAATGCAGATATATAGTTCAACATGTATTCAATCGTAGATCATTAGAAGGATGCAGAAAAGCTTGAGGGTCAATGAGCACAAATATAAACAGCATGGCAAGAATGAATGTGTAGAATAAACAGCCTCAGGTATGAAGGCGAGTATAGGTAAAGCAGAGAACTCAAGGGATGAAAAAACTGTAGCCAAAAATTGTATCATAAAAAAGCAGGATTTTTCGAAGCTATCTTCCTCCAGCAAATTTCTATTGGCTCTAAGCGGCAGACAAGGTACCATGGTCTTGGTTCTTGTTGCTGACTCTGATATAGAGCCTAAACTAAGTTTCCATCCCACATTTTGATCCCCTTATACAGTGAGCTATATATATATCCCCACTCAATAACTAACAACAAACTAGAATTATTCTCAAATCTACGTTGGACACAATGATCTACAAATGACTGAAGATAAATAATATAATGAATAATGTAGCTCCTTTAAATTTGAAGGAAACCATATACAAGTGGCTCCCTCCAATCGTGTGAGTAGCTTCGTTTAGGCACTATGCAAAAGGTGGCTTGTCTTAAATAGACAAACAATCACCCGTGTCTGACTGAGTGCCATTAACCATTTAACATACATGTTTTTCTCTCAGAGACCTCAGATTTCAGGTTCAAACATATACATATACCAATTTTGCCGGCATGGAATTGTCTGCGATAATGAATTACAACAAAACAGTCCCAATCTAATATAGATCAATTGAAACGTATATAAATTTACAGATGGGAATGTAACCAGGTAATTGTATTTTGAAACAACAATGAGTTTCAAGGATCTTCTTCCAGTAAATCGATATAGGCTCATGTTGTTGATCGAGCTGACAAATGCACAAGCTGTAAACCAAGCTGATATTGCTAAGAAGTATTCTACTCAAGCTGCTCAAGTTGAAGCTTATGATCCAGCCGATGATAGATCTGTGCAGCTTCAGAAGACAAGCTTAACAGCCTTTAAACCAGCTTATCAAGCTGGTCTAGCTCAGCTTTCAGGACACTAAAACTTGTGGAGCAAGTTAGTTAGAAAAACCTCTATGTGGCAGTTTTCTATTGGCCCTCAAGAATCAATTAGTTAGAAAGGAATCTGATTAGCAAATAACAAATATATAGACTCATTTTAGACTTGTATTTCAGTGAATCAATCAATGATCAAAAGCTCATCAATGGAGCTCTATGTTTTTCATCATTCAATCATCATCCCTTTAATTTCATATTAAAAATCTTGAATCATCACATGGTATCAGAGCCATAGACTCACGTCAATGGCTGATCCGTCATCACCTTCCAATTCAACACAATCGACACACAGATCTGCAACAAACTCGTCAATGGATTTCTCCGGCCTCACAAAATCGTTGAGTCTCAATTTAACTCTCAAACTTGATCCTACAAACTTTATCTACTGGAGAACTCAGGTATTACCAGCAATTCGAGCACTGGATCTTGAAGGCTTCATCAATGGACGCAAAATTGAGCCAAAGAAGTTCATAGAGAACATCGTTACAAATCAAGATGGAGAGATCTCGGTTGAACAGCAAGTCAGCGAAGAGTATCAGACTTGGAGGAAAACAGATCAGCTTCTGCTTTCTTGGGTGCTCTCAACACTCAGTCCATGTATTCTCGGTCAGGTAACTGCTAATTTTAGAACCTCCTTTGAAGTGTGGACAAAGATTGAAAAATTGTTTTCACAAAGATCATTTGCAAAAGTCATGCAGCTTAGACAACAATTACAAACTATCAAGAAGGGGTCAAATTCTATAAGTGATTTCATGTTAAAAATAAAGAACATTGGTGATGCCTTAATGGCTGTTGGTGAAGAAGTTAAAGAAAGAGATTCGATTCTAAGTCTAATGAATGGAGTAGGGCATGAATACAACCGAGTTGTTGTCTTTATTTCTTCACAGCACCAAACAATGTCTTTAGAGGATGCTCAATTCATGTTGCTCATGCATGAACAGAGGATAGATCAAATGAATTCATCTAGCAATGTGAATGTTGGTAATTACTCTGCTCATTTTGCTTCAAATCAGCCTAGTTATGGTGGACGAGGAGGTTATAATAGAGGATTTAATGGAAATAGAGGTGCAAGTCGTGGAAGAACAGGTGGAGGTAGATATAGTGGTAATAACAGGAATATGGTGTTTTGTCAAGTGTGCTCCAAGCCTGGACATGGTGCACTACAATGCTACCACAGGTTTGATCACCAATACCAAGCTCCAAGCAGAGGTAATCAGTCATCTGGAGCAGGTCAAGAAAATCAAGTCTTGATGATTCATCCACAACTACAACTTCAAAGTGGGAACTATTAGCCCTATCACCTCAGTTCGAGACCATCAACACCTGACCCCACTCATGACAATTCACATTCGACAAATGGGAGTCAACAACAATCTGCTTCAGCCTATTTTGCCTCTCCTGAAACAGTAGCAGATCAGTCATGGTATTTGGACAGTGGTGCTACGAATCATGTGACCTCAGAATTGGGCAATTTGTCTCTCAAGACAGACTATCGATGTAATGAAAAGTTGCTTGTAGGGAATGGTACACTCACAGGGTTGCCAATAATAGGCACCAGCTGCTGACTCAGATGTGAAACCACACACAACTACATTCTGTACGAAAAAATTAGTCAAGACAATAACACTTACAAATATGCAACCATACTCGAAACAAAAAGAAAAATCCTATTTACAAATAAAAAAGCACATTACACAACAAAGAGACGAAAAATGCAGGTGCTAGAAACACCATGGTACCTGATCGCTGGTGGCTTTGGCCAAGCAACAGTGCTGTTTTATCACTCTTGAAGGGATCAGTCTAGGAGAAAAAGGGCTTGAAATTGATTCAGGAATCTTCAGGAAAAGAAGCAGCAATAGTGGTGTTTTCATTGACTCAGGAAGTGCATCTGTCCATACACATGGTTGACACCAACTGCATATCAGATACTTAGAAGAGAGATTCAACAGGTTGGTAGAGGGATGTTGACACCATATCCGCGGCGGCCGGAATGGCTGCTTGCTATAATGGGAAAGCTAGTAGAGATCTTCAGGGATTTCCTGTGATGACATTACATCTTTCTGATGGGGCTGATTTCGTTTTGGATGCAAAGAGCATGTTTGTCCAGATGAGGCCTTTTGTGTTCTGCTTGGCTGTTGGTCCAAGTGATGTTATTGGTGATGGCAGGAAGGATTTGTCTATTATTGGAATGATAGCTCAACAAAACTATTATTGGAATTGATTGTGAGGTTCTTGACGATTGATTTAATAGAAACTAAAAATTCTGTTATTTTTTTTTAAAAAAAAAAAAAGAAAAAAGAAATGTAGCCTTTTTATTTCTTTTCATTTTTATTTTCTGATTTCCACTTGGATGATCAAAATCCAAGTAAGAAATATGACATGTATTATCTGATAGGGTATCAATTAAAACTAGTATTCAACCTTTCTATTTCAGCTAGGGAAATAGGCAACTTTCATATTTGACATTAATTATTTTTTGAAAATACATATTAAATAAAGATAATAAAAATTTCTAATTTTTTTTACCACTTTTTTTTTTTCTAAGTCTAACATAGGTTACATCATAAGTTGGTTAGGATAAGATTAATTGCTATAAAAATGACTTGAGAAGCAAATCCTCACACTTTATGATTTTATTGAAAGCAGTGAAACTTGCTGTAGCCTTACTCTTGCAGCTTTTTTCTTTTGTTTACACAGAGACATTCTTTTAAGTAAAAATAAGAAATCATAAGCTATCTTTTATTCTTGATTAAAAAATTACCTTTGACAAATATAGCTGCATTTTAAAAAGCTTTGGTCATTTGGTTAAGCGCTAGTTTCTTACTAGATGATGTTCTTTTGAAGTTCTTTGACATTAGCAAATTGAAGCTTGTCATTTTTTATCCAATGCAATGGATGTTTGTTGTGTAATAGGCAATTACATTTGCTGACTTAGTGGTTGATATTGTAGCCTCCATGGCAAAAGTATGAACCTAGAGCCTAGTTTAGCTATTTACTAAAAAAATCACCACTTGTTTCAATCAATCTGATAACAAATTATATCATTTTAGGGATACTTGTTTGAAGAATTTTATTCATGTCTTGTATTATCAGGAAAATTTCAAGTTTCTTGTTAACTACATATTAGAGAATACGTATTATTCTATTCTCATCCTAAATGTCTTAGTTGAGTGTAAGTTGTAGTCTTTAAATTTTGTCATATACTTAGGCTAAACTAATTGTTAACACTATGCACTTATTAGGCAGCTTGGAATTTATAATAATATATATTTAATTTTTATCATATATGACTTTTCGGGGTATTGGACTGATAGTGACGAAGGTAAGGGGAGTGATGTTCAGGACTTCAAACAAGCTGCTGAGGCTTGCTTACCAATCATAATTGCAGTAATGACCGAGATTAGGGTCAATACTTATCCTCAAGGATGCTTTTCGAATATAGATTTGGAGTTCATGAACAAGTTCTCAACTTGATAGTTTGAGTAGATTTTATTATGTAACTTTCGTGGAATGTCATAGTTATTTCTTAATTGTCACCTTTTGTGAATTGTTATAGACATTATATGGAATATAACTATGCTTGATAATATGGTGTAGAATTTTCTTTTCTTTACTTCATAATGATTATTCTACTATATTATTGTGTTCCATCTTGATCATTTGTAAATAAGTAATATTTCTTTTAGCAATTTGAATGTAAACTATAACTATCTTATTTTACTATATTTAATTTTCTATTGTTATCAAAACTAAAACATTAAACAAATTAATTAATGTTAAAAGAAACACAATAATAAATATCTAAACTAATCATTGACCATCAAGAATTTCATCATTAACCACCAATATTTCATCACTAGATGATATATCAAAATAATGGTTTTCGAAACCAAGCATTTCGTCTCACACTAGTAAGGGAATAAAAAGAATTTGCCTACCAAGAGTTTAGTCTCGAAATAATACCTATAAATATTAGCTTTACTTATTGGAGACGAAAATGTTGGTAGCTAAATAGATGTGTATGTGACTTGTGTTTTGAAAGACACCATTTGCAGACTACTTTTATTGTCTCCAAATAGCATACCCAATCTATTTGATAAAAATTGGAGACGATAATGATAGTAGCGAAATATGTATATCTATTGCATTTCGAAAGACACTATCAAAGACCATTATTTTTCGTCTCCAAATAGCATGCCTAACTTCTTTGGTCAAAAATTGGGAACAAATTTTTAGGGAATCAGCTACTAACTTGTTGGTCGCATATTGTCGACATTTGGAGACGACAACAATATGGTCTCAGTATCTATTCTGGGACGGACATTTAGCTATCAGTGTGCGACCAACTTAATGTGGTAGCGAAAGTTTTTTGAGTCGAAATTAATTGATTTAGAGACCAATTAGCTTCGTCTTAGAATATTACTTTTTTTTTTTGTAGTGATTCATAAGTATTTGTTTTATAAAGTTGTGTCTATTCATAGGTATCTATTCAATATTTAAATAGCAAAACAACTTTTGTCATTAGAATGAGAATTTTTTTTTTATATATTTGCATTCATTACAAAACTGAAAAACACACCAAAATTCAACAAATTTAAGAATTTCCAGTGCTTGATTTGTGAATTCAACAGAGGATCCTGGAAGATAGTTGTTCAAAGTTCTATAAACACTAAAATAAAGAGCAATTACTATCTTAAAGCTATTACAATTCTATAAGACTTTGTTTTTGTATATTTTCATTTCATCATTTTGGTACACTTCTTCTATCCTTTGTTATGATTATTATTATTATTTTTTTAAGAGTGATTGTACTGTTTACAATTGTTGTATCATAGTATAAACTATTTCTACAATAATAACATTCTAGTTTAGTGTTTATTTCCTTCTCCATTTGTCATTGATCTAATTGTTGATTCTCTAACATGTATAGGAACAATAGTTGGGGAAAATATTTCCGTGAACTACTCTTTTTCTTAACTTTCTTCATCGTCACCACCACCGCGGTCGCCACTGCCACCATGGAACTGCCACCAAACCAAACCAACTAATGACTTGGATTCATTGTAATTCCCTAATTTACAACCGTAATAACATTAACAGAGCCAAGCTTATACTAGAAAATCTCAATTGCTTGTTTGATCTATTTGTCACGGAAATGTTCTAAAAGTTACAATGTTGAAGCTATTCAACGTAGTATTTTTCTTGGCAGTTGGCATTAAAACTTCTCTATCTTATGTAATAAATTTCTCCATTGGCCAAACACTTATTCCTGAGCTTGCCATATTTCTTTTGAGTCACTTCTCGGTCTTATGTAATAAATTTCTTCATTGGCCAAACACTTATTCCTCAGCTTGCCATAATTTTTTTGAGTCGCTGTGACTGAACAATTTTTTTTGAATCGTCAGTTGAAGGTATAATTATAGCAAACAATGTAGTTTTTGAATTTAATGTGGTCTTAACAATTGTATTGGAGACCTATTACATAAATCTAGTGGAGTTTTTCTATTTGGGTTGACTGAAGTAGTTGATTTTTCCGTATTGAAACATCTTGGTAGCACAACATTTTCATTCTGTTTTGGAAACACAATTGATCATGAATATAAATACAACAGATTAGTTCTTGGTGAAGGATCAGTGACTGAACGTTCTTCAACCCCAGTTGAAATAGTACAGATTTTTTATCATCTTAATCTTGATGGGATCAGTTAAATGATAATTCATTTTCAGTTTTTGCTACCCAACATGCTTTCAAATCCTAACAATATGAAAACCAATTTTCCATTTTCAAATTAAATTAATAAAATAAAAAATAAGCATAGAAAATATTACCGACCAAGCCTTTAATTATCAAATTAGATTTGTCGTACAATATTTGAACTTTTTATCAATAAAGTTTAGAGTCATAAATAGACTTTTTTCAAAATAAACCAATAAAATAACAAAATCAACACTATTGTATAAAAAAGGAAATGAGAGATCATAAATAATTAAGACATCCGAATCTAAAAATTTTGATGCCGTAAATTAGACAAGGAAAGTTCGCAAACTAGAAGTTGGTTAAATTAAAAATATTACAACTTACAAAAAAAAAAATTTTGAAAAAATGTAACAATAAAGTGTGATATTTTTTTTTTTAAAAAAAAATAAGAATTCATTAATTTGTGTCAATAATCACATTTTATTGTATCAATAAGAATTCACTAAAAATAAAAATTATCATACTTTATTATTACATTTTTCAAAATTTAAGTACATTATTGAATGGGACAAGGTGGAGAATAAAAATTTGATATATACATAAAAAAATATTATTATATAAAGTAAAAAGTAATTAAGAGTAATCGTGAATTGAAATCTTTAATTGATAATTAAGAGTAAGAAAAATAATAGGAGTATGAAAAGTAGTATAAGAAAAATAATAGAAAAAATTAATTATATTAAAAATAGAAATAATAAATAATAGTGTTAAAAAAAAAGAAATAATAAATAATAAAAGAAAACATTTGAGACATTTGAGGGGAGGTACACAGTAAAAGCAATTATAAACAAAATAAAACATAATAAACAATAACAAAATAGAAGACCAACAAGTAAAACAAGCACAGAAGAAGACAAGAACAAGAGCAAGTGCAAGTCAAAACAAAACATGCAAGTTTTTTTTCTTTTCTTCAAATTTTGCCTAGCATTAATTTTCAATTATTATCATATATATTACTCATTTTCTACATATCGTTATCCACATTCTTTGCCTTCACAACAATATTATTTGTTTATCTTAAGTTCATTCCCTTGGCACTTCATGATCTTTTATGTATTTAATTCGATCTATCTTTGTCCTTTGATTTGAATTAACCATATATGCTTTTTCTAAAATATTTCTTTCACATGCCTAAGAAACTTTTCATTACTTAATTATGGATATTTTACAAGCAATAATTTTTCTGCTACTACTTCTTTCCTTAACCATCACCAACACCTTCGCCACCGTGGCTTCATCCACCCAACCAAGGCGGCTGGTGACTCGACTTCTTCATCGCAATCCATTGTTAAACAATGCTAATGACACCATTGGCAGTCGAGTTGAACGTCTTCTAAACAGTTCCAGTGCTCGTGTTATCTATTTATCAAAAAAAGCTTCTACTGAAACTCGTTTCCACAATAATGCTCAACCTAGTCTCTTTTTGGGCATCGAGGAACATCTATTTTACGTAAATTTCTCCATTGGCCAACCGCCTGTTCCCCAGCTGGCCATCATGGACACTGGTAGTGACCTTGTCTGGGTAAACTGCAACCATAGTTGCAATAACTGCGGCCCGGTTTTTGATCCTTCCAAGTCGTCCACATTTGATAAGGTGATATGTGGTTACCCATTATGTGACACATGCAGTGCTACCAATGACTACAAGTACAAAATTCATTACACTAGCGGTACTGATTCTCAAGGAATTATTGCAACCGAACAATTTTCTTTTGAGACGGCAGATGAAGGTAGAACCACTATAAATAACATAGTTTTCGGGTGTGGTCTTATAAATGGACATTTCATGGACAAATCATCAGGAGTTTTTGGACTCAGTACAATATCTGGAAGAGAAAACTTTTCCATAGTGACACTGTTTGGTTCTAAATTTTCGTATTGTATTGGCAACATAATTGATCATGAGTACCAATTTAACAGATTAGTTTTAGGTGAAGGAGCAGTAATTGAAGGCGATTCAACCCCGATTGAAATCGATGATGGGATTTATTATCTTATTCTAGAAGTCATTAGTATCGGAGAAAAAAGACTGGATATAGAGCCAGAAGTGTTTGACAAAACGAGCAGCGACGATGGAGTTTTCATTGATTCTGGATCTACATATAGTTGGCTAGCACCAACTGCTTATGAAGAAGTAAGAAGAGAAATCGAACATCTTTCTAAGGGGTTATTGACACGGTACACGAGCATGCCGAGAGGGTTCTTATGCTATTATGGGAGTATTAGCAGAGATCTTCAGGGATTTCCTGTGATGACATTTCATTTTGCAGATGGGGCTGACCTAGTTTTGGATGTTTGGAGTATGTTCGTTCAGGATTGGTCTGATATCTTTTGCTTGGCTATTTCTCCTAGTGATGTTAGTGGTTCTACAAGGACAGACCAATCTATCATTGGAATGATAGCCCAACAAAATTATAATGTGGCCTATGATCTTGGTGAGAATAAATTGTATTTTCAGAGAATTGATTGTGAGCTTCTTGATGATTGATTGAATTCAAATCACAAGTTCTAGCATATGTAACGAAGAATTTACATAGTTCTTACCTTCTATTCATAAAATTCAGGTAATTTCATAGTCTTTAATTAAGTCAAACATAAATTTGAGGTACTAACAAAATAAGCTAAACCATGCATCCAATCTAGTTTTAAAATATTTATCCAAAAGTAGGGCAAATTTAATTGGTTTTCAGGTCATCTTATGGTTATTCAAGGATCTTTCCATGAGTTATGTTAAATAACAATGAAAAGCCATTTTGGCTTTAAAATATTGGCCCCTTCTGATTAATAAATGGTAATATTACCTAGTGTTCCAAAAATCTGTCAATTCGATCGACTTTTCACCGATTAATCAATGACTAGCACCGCACCGGTCCGATAACCCCTAGATCGGGGATCTTGCATTCTCAAGGTGTGACTAGCATGAGGTGAGAGAAATTAGGTGAAAAAATGATAGAGCAACACAGGCGTAAGGTGAGAGAAACCGGATGAAAAAATGTGAGAGTTTCTCTATTTATGCACAAATATATAAGAGGATAAATTACACAAACCTCTCTTAAGGTTTGATGAAATTATACCAATATTTAAGTTTTGGTCATATTGACATTAACCTCCGTTAAGAATCTGAAAACTCAATAGAAATATCTCTTACCTTTAAAAAATTGCTGTTAGATCCTAATAGTCAATAGGCAAAGGTATCAAACCAATTGGTCAATAGTCATATATTTGTATTTTAATCTTATAGAAAATTATTTAAGTTTTACTTTTATTATTATTATTATTTATAATTTTGACTTAGTTTGATAACCTGTCAACAATACTCATCGATTAATCATTGATTATTCGTCTAGTAACAGATAAATTGCTAACCGCTACCTCGCCGCTCGATTAGCGAGTAGTAATTTTTGGAATCATGATATTACCTTATCAATTTATGGCAATGACATTTTCATATGTGGTCTCAACTTGGAAGGTTCATAATATGACCTTGCACATTTGCATGCATACAACGTTGTGAAAAATTGAGGCCGAAGTCATGCTTCATATCCACAAAACAAATTATATCTAAACGGAAAAATAAGACACAAAGAATTCAATAACACAAATACAAATTTCAGGTATCACCCCGTTGTCCCTCCATAAAAAAGAAAAGAGGCCTATTCACAGATTCAAAAACTTGGACACACAAGGAACCGTAAACTTGGTCATTTAACAGCCCCAAAACTTGATTACCAAGTAGCTCACTTGGTTCCCCAAGTAACCTAATTTTGCCCCCAAGCTTTCGCGCATTCCAAGGCTCCAAAAAGGTCCATACGCATGCAAATTGACTAGCCATCTTACCGGAAGACATTCTGACACATTTGGTCTCTGTTTCTAGGACTGTTTGTAGCATTGGATTCGTGGTGAGCTAAACTGTTCTAAGATGTCCAGTTTCCCTAAGTCAGACACCAATAGACCAATTTTTGAATCAATTAATCCATTTGAATATATCCAAAAAAAAAAAATCATTTGAATATTTTGAAATGCGAGCCATATGTGAACAAAATTTACTTCCTTTGGAATTAAATAAAGCCAACACATGAACATTTGTTTTCTTTGTAATTAACAAACTAATAATTGAAGAGGAAAGAATTAAATAGAATTTGAAAGTAAAACATTAATTAGTCCATAAATATCTTTTTTGTTATAATTAATGTTCGTTATGTTAATCTTCATTGTCTTCAACACCTACAATCATCACATTTGTATGACTATATATTGTCTAAAGAAAAAATAATTATATCTGATCATTCATCATTGTTGTGTCAAAAAGGATATTAACGAGATGAGAGAGGATTCTAATGGCCATACTCACGAATATCAATAGTAATTTTCTTTTCAAACTAAGTTAACCATTGCCTAGCATTATTTAATTACTTTCATTTCATATTGTTAATGTATCAGGTTGCATAGGCAAAACTACTCTGCTTGTGTATCCAGCATTATCAATGGAGCAGCATTGATTATCTGATTATTTTGTTGTGATGAGATTTCCCGTCATTTTGTACCAGTTAGTTAGAGTGAGATTCTTGGCTATATATTAGCTTGTATTGTGTAATTGTAAATCAAGGAAATAGAAATGAAAAATAGTTTTGTTAAAAAGCTCTCAAGTTTATTCATGGAAGTCTCTTTGTGAATCCAAATCAAACAATCAATAAACACCTCCAAACCCTTAATTTTTTCAATTCTTAACATGGTATCAGACCCATCTTGTGACTAATCATCCAAGACGGTTGAGTTCTTTGTGTTACCGCCATCACCAAATATCTCTGCTTCTTCTTCTTTGCTTGATGGAGATGGAGCTCAAGATTCGTCGACAATTGAGCTCGCCATGCTTGCCAAGTCAATGAACTTCAATCTCCTTGTGAAGCTGGATCGGGACAACTATATTCATTGGAAATATTCATTGGAAAGCACAAGTATTACTTGCAATCGAAGCCTTTGAATTAGAAAAATTCATTTCAGATTCAAGTATAGTTCCACCTAGGTTTATTGAAGTTCAATCTAGTGAAAATGCTGGAAAAGTAGTGGTAGCCAACAAAGAGTTTACTAAATGGAAGAAAGCAAATAAGTTACTGATGTGTTGGTTACTTTCCACCATTAGTCAAAGCATTGTATGAGAAGTAACAGGTTGTACAAGTTCACATCAGATCTGGAAGACATTGGCTGATCTTTACTCTCATCAGTCAATGGCAAAGATGCTTCAATTGAGGCAACAACTGTAGTCTGTTAAGAAAGGTTCGAGCATAGTGAGTGAGTTTGTGTTAAAAGTCAAGAGTATTGGTGATGCAATTCGAGCTGTAGGAGAAGAAGTAAAAGAGAGTGAACTAATGATGAATATATTGAATGGTTTGGGTCATGAGGATGATTCGGTAGCTGTGATGATAGCATCTCAAAAACAAGCAATGACTCTTCAAGAGGCTCAATATCAATTCATGATTCATGAACAAAGAATTACTCATTTGAGTTCAACCTCATAGCTTGATCTAGTAGGTTTGAGTGCAAATGTTGCTGCTGGGAGTCAGAATAATAGGCAAGCATTTAGAGGTGATTTCAACAACAACAATAGAGCAGCAAATTGTCAGAATTTCAGGGAAAGAGGCAGAGGCAGAAGTGGTGGTAGATGGAATAATGGCAATAGGATTCCATGCCAAATTTGTGGAAAAATGGGTCACACAGCTTTGTATTGTAATAACAGGTATGATAGAACTAGTCAGGGCAATAATCAGAATTACACAACTGGTTCCTCAAGTAATCTTGTTCAAAATAAACCAACTCATTTTGGGAATCAAGCAACAATTGGTTCAGGACCGTACCAAGCTAATGTTCATCAATCTACTGCCTATTTTGCCACTCCAGAAACTGTTTGTGATCCTGTCTGGTATGCAAATAGTAGGGCTACAAATCATGTAACCTCAAACCTTGGAAATCTGATAATTCACTCTGAGTATAAGGGCAATGATTGACTAGTTGTTGGAAATGGACAACAGCTCAACATCTCTCATGTTGGTAAAATTTCTATACTTTCTAAGAATCATCACCGTAATGCAACACCATTGGTTTTACATAATGTTCTTGTAGTTCCTTCCATTGCAAAGAATTTGCTAAGTATTTTAAGATTTACACTTGAAAATAATGCCTATGTTGAATTCACTGATAATTATTATGTGTTGAAGGACAAGATTACCAAAAGGGTGCTGCTTACAGGGGTGCTTAACAATGGTCTTTACAAGCTTGATCTGGTCTGTGTCAAAAATCCCTCTACTCCTCCTACAAATTGTTTTGTTTCAGCATCAAACTTTGTGCCTAGCTCTTCTAAGAAATCTGTAAATAGTCAGAATAAAACTCATGTGAGCAAGTGTTTTTCCTTTGTTAAATACTGCTACAAGCGATGAAATCTGTAACCAAGAAGAGCATTTATTGTCAAAGTCTCATGTAAATGCAAACATGTGGCATATTAAACTTGGTCACCCGGCTCCTTTGATTCTAAAAAATATTCTACAAAAATTGCATTTAAAATGCACTTCTAAAGATCTTGTGTTTTGTGATTCTTGCAAGATTGGTAAAATGCATCAGTTGTCTTATCATCTATCTAGTTTTCAAGCTTCAAAACCTCTTGAGCTTGTGTATACAGATGTTTGGGGACCTGCCCCAGTAATGTTTGTTGAAGGTTACAAATATTACTTGGTTTTTGTTGACTCCTATTTTAGATATACTTGGTTTTTCCCTCTAAAGTTGAAATCAGATGTTACAAGCATCTTTTTACAATTTAAAAGGTAAGATGAACTCCTATTGGAATGTAAGATTAAATGCCTTCAAGCTGACTTAGGAACTGAGTTCAAGCCATTACTTCCTCATCTTAATAGCTTTGGAATTCAGTTTAGAACCCCATGTGTATATTCTCATCAACAAAATGGAATTGTTGAGAGAAAACATAGACATGTGGTTGAAACAGGATCAACACTCCTAGCCCATGTATTTATGCCTCTCAAATTCTAGGTTGATGCTTTTCAAACAGCTATCATCTTAGTCAATAATCTTCCAATATCTGTGTTAAAAATGAAGTACCCTTATGAAACTTTGTTGAACAATTACAATTACAATTTCTTCAAAGTCTTTGGTTATTCATGCTTTCCAAATTTGAGACCCTATGCCAAACAAAAGTTTAGTTTTCACTCAACTAAATGCATCTTCATTGGTTACAATTTGAGTAAAAAAGATATAGGTGCTTACACCCTTCTGGCAGGATTTACACCTCAAGAGATGTCATATTCAACGAGTTAGAATATCCATTTGCTGCATTATTCCCTTCTTTACCTAATAAACTAGTTTCAGCCACAAATACTCAACATAGTTTGCCTGTTTCCACTCTAAAACTAGTTCAAAACAATCCTGTTTTTGTTCCAGTTTTTGCTCCTTCTGCTGATCACTTTCAGTCATCTTAGTTGTCACCTATAATCGCTCAATCTCCTTCTAGTCAAAATCCTTCTAGTTCAAACCAGAATGAGTAGCATCCTAAGTCTAAACTTGTTCCTTGTCACCTAATGATTACCAGGTCTAAGGCAGGTAGTTTCAAACCAAAGGTGTATTCCTTAAGTGGTAATCATGCTCAAAATACTATCACTACTGCTCTAGAACCAAGAACTTTCAAGAAGGCTTTGAGTAATTCCCATTGGTTTAGTGCTATGCAAGAAGAGTTCTAAGCCTTGATTAGAAATAATATGTGGATACTTGTACCCAACAATTTAGCTTTGAATGTTGTAGGCTGCAAATGGATGTATAAAACTAAGTTCAAACCTGATGGAACCATTCTTAAGTATAAAGCAAGGTTGGTGGCAAAGGGTTTTCATCAAACTGCTGGCCTTGATTATTTTGATACTTTTAGTCCGGTAGTTAAGGCCTCTACTATATGAATTATATTCACCATTACTGTCACAAAGGGCTGGGATGTTCAACAAGTGGACATCAATAATGCTTTTCTAAATGGTGATCTAAAGGAAGTGGTTTACATGGAACAACCACCAGGTTTTATAGACTCTAGATTTCCTACTCATATTTGTAAGCTTAACAAAGCTCTCTATGGACTTAAGCAGGCACCAAGGGCTTGGTTTTTCAAGTTGAAAACTACCTTGTTTGAGCTTGGTTTCAAAAATAGCAACGCTGATGTTTCTTTATTTGTCAAAACTGATCAGTCAAATATAATCTATCTTTTAGTTTATGTAGATGACATTCTTATCACAGGAAGTAGCCCTCTTATGGTGCATGAAATCATAAAAATCATGGACTCTAAGTTTGCTCTCAAGATCCTTGGGCCTATCAACTACTTCTTGGGTTTTGAGGCTTCTAGAACTGATTCAGGTATGACTCTATGTCAGTCGAAATATGTTACTAATCTGCTTGCGAAAACAAATATGATGCATAATAAACCTTGTTCTACTCCTATATGTTCAAGTTCAAAGCTTTCTAAGCATGACAATCCACCATTCTCAAATCCTTCTTTATATAGAAGCACAATAGGTGCTTTTCAATACCTTACTAACACCAGACCTGATATCACTTTTTGTTGTTAATAAGTTAAGCCAATTCTTCGCTAATCCTTTAGAGGATCATTGGAAGGCTTGTAAAAGAGTTCTAAGGTATCTAAAGGGTACAATTTCCTATGACTTGCATTTTTCTCCAACCTCAGATTTGATAGTGGAAATGTTTAGTGATGCTGATTAGGCGTCTTGTGTAGATGATAGACGTTCTACTACTGGCATTTGTGTGTTCTTGGGAGGAAATTTGGTTAGTTGGTGTTCAAAGAAACAAACGGTTGTGACCAGGTCTAGTGCAGAGGCAGAATATAAAGCATTGGCTCAAGCTGCTACAGAGGTAATTTGGCTTCAATCTATTTTCCATGACCTTGGTCTCCCTGTTCCACATTGTCCTGTTATTTGGTGTGACAACACCAGTGCTGCTGCTCTTGCTCAGAACTCGGTTTTTCGTGCTCGTACTAAGCATATTGAAGTGGATATTCATTTCATTGGAGAGAAAATTGCTGCTAATCTATTATCTGTCCAATATATTCTTACTTATGAGCAAAAAGCTGATATACTTACCAAGTCTTTGCCTCATGCTTAGTTCTCTTATTTGCGCTCCAAACTGACTATCATTGATTCCACCTTGGTCAGTTTGCAGGGGGATATTAATGTATCAAGTTGCATAGGCAAAACTACTTTGTTTGTGTATCCAGCATTATCAATGGAGCATCATTGATCATCTGATTATTCTGTTGTGATGAGATTTCCCACCATTTTGTACCAGTTAGTTAGAGTGAGATTCTTGGCTATATATTAGCTTGTATTGTGTAATTGTAAATCAAGAAAATAGAAATGAAAAACAATTTTGTTAAAAAGCTCTCAAGTTTATTCATGGAAGTCTCTTTGTGAATCCAAATCAAACAGTCAATAAACACCTCCAAACCCTTAATTTTTTCAATTCTTAACACATATATAATGCTCTTTTTCCTCCTCCCACTTATTGTATGCACCTTCACATTCCAACTATGAAATTCAAATCACATTCTTTGTCCACACAACATGATCTTTATGTATATTATTCTTTATTTCGCCTTGCATTATTTCATAACCATATATGTATCTTCTAAAATACCGAAAAAATTACTTCTCATTTGCTAAATTATATTATGGCAACTAATGTAGACTCAATATTATTTCATTTACTCCTTTCGTTAACCTTGACCACCACCATCGCCAACCACCTGGCTTCAACCACCAAACCAGGGCGAATAGTAACTAAACTTCTTCATCTCAATTCCCTATTACAAAATCCTAATGACACCATTGATGCTCGAGCTGAACGTCTTATAAATAGTTCTGTGGCTCGTTTTATCTATTTATCAAAACAAACCTTTGAAACTCATCTTCAAAATAATGTTCAACCTAATCTATTTCTTGGCATCGAAGCACACCTTTTTTACGTGAATTTTTCCATTGGCCAACCACCCGTTCCCCAATTGGCAGCCATGGACAGCGGCAGTAACCTTATCTGGGTTAACTGTAACCACAGTTGCAAAAGCTGCAAACCAGTTCTCGATCCTTCCAAGTCATCCACATTTGCTAAAACGCCATGCAATTACAAATATTGCAGCCGCTGCAGCCCAAACAAAGAATATTGCAACTACAGTATTAAATACGTAAGAGGTCCTGACTCTGAAGGAATCATTGCCACTGAACGATTTTATTTTGAGACTTCAGACGAAGGTAGAACTATAGTGAATAATGTATTTTTTGGATGTAGTCTTAAAAACAAAAATTTCGCGGACAATTCAACAGGAGTTTTTGGACTTGGCATCGAATCTGGAAGAGAGAACCTTTCCATTGTAAAACTATTGGGTTCTAAATTTTCTTATTGTGTTGGAAACATAAATGATGATCAATATAAATTTAACAGACTAGTTTTAGGAGAAGGAGCAATAATTGAAGGCTATTCAACCCCATTTGAAATCAGTGGTGGTTTTTATTTTGTCACTCTTGAAGGCATCAGTATAGGTGAGAAAAGACTGGATATAGACTCGGACATTTTCGAGAAAACTAGCAGTGAAGATGGAGTTTTCATTGATTCAGGATCTACATTTACTTGGCTAGCACCAACTGCTTATGAAGAAGTTAGAAGAGAAATTGAAAATCTTTGTAATGGATCATTGACACAATATTTCTCCCCATGGTGGAAAGGGCACCTGTGCTATTTTGGGGAAATTGGAAGAGATCTCCAGGGATTTCCTGTGATGACATTCCATTTTGCTGAGGGGGCTGACCTTGTTTTGGATGTTTGGGGTATGTTCCTTCAGGTTCGGTCTCGTGTGTTTTGCTTGGCCATTGCTTCAAATGATTTTGTTGGCCACAGCAGGATATCTATAGATCGGTCTGTTATTGGAATGATGGCTCAACAGAATTATAACGTAGCCTATGATCTTGGTAAGAATAGATTGTATTTTCAAAGAATTGACTGTGAGCTTCTTGATGATTGATTCAATACAAATAACAAGTTATGTGATGATGAATGACACAATAGGTATCATCTTTTCTGGATAAATTTCTGGTACCTTGACTCTTTGCTAAATTAGTTAGCAAACAGATTAGAGTGAGTTCAAAATTTTCAGTCTGTTGCACATAAATAAGTGGAAATTATTAAAAATGTTCTAAAAAATATGAAAATTTACTTTTAATAAAAAAGAAAAGTTTTTTTTTTTTTTTTTTTGTTTTTTTTTACATTAAATGAAACTTCAATGGCTTTTAATTTTTTAAATTTCATATAACGTTTCATGTTAACCGTACATAAAATTTTACCTAAAACCTAAAAAATTAAAAGCGATTGAAGTTTGTTAAGTGAAAATGGGGGGTGGCAATTTTTCATTTTGACCAAAACTGAATTGACCCCATAAGTGGAAATTATAAGGACTTCAAGATCTCCACTTAAAGAAAATCATTCTAAATAAACCCTAAAAATCTCAGTCATTGACACTGCTCTAAGAGGTGTTTGCCACAAGTGTCCATAGAAACAAATAGTGACAAGCTTCCAACTTCAAAATATAAACGGCTTCAAAATTCACTAAAAATTTTAATACACATATATATATACCTGTGTGTGAAATAATTATCCAGTTTGCAATCCTACATATTTGTGGTTTGAGAAAGCAAAATTTTAGCGTTTGAATACGTTTTTAAAATGATGTTTTTAAACATATTTTTAAAAACAAAAAATATATTCTAAAAATAACATTTTCAAAAATGATAATGTGTTCGATAACATTTTTTAAAATAAATTTCATCCAACCACATTTTTAATTTTTACTTTTTTAAAAAATGCTACTAAACAATTTTTATCTTTTTTCATCCCATGTTTTTGAATATATATATGTATATATATATATATATGTTTTCATCCATTTTCTATTTTAAAAAATAAAAAATCATTTGTGAAAATGGATCCGAACGCCCACATGTTCCAAATCAGATTTATAAAAAAATCAATATCAGTTCCAATAGGAACATGCTACAGATGAAATACCTTTTATATTTCAAATTATTCATATAAAACCAATAAAGAAATCATACTAGATATAATAATAGTTCCATTATGTGTCTTAAAAACCTCACATAATGAAAAATCTGCATTTTGTTTAAAATGGAACATGTTGCTCATATGAGTTAACGTTTGATCGCCTTGAAGGGTATGATGATCAACCATATATAAATGAGCCTAGACAGGACTTAGCCAGGATTTGCTATGGCGATAATAAATTTTTTAAATAAATTCTAACAATGTGAAAACATTTTATAAATTACAAAATCTTGAAATATCTAGCTAAAGAAAATATAATAAGTTTTACTCTTCAGAATTCATATTATAAATAAATATGTAAACAAAAATAAAAGTAAAAAATTGAAAAAAATATTTAAATAATAAAATTTATCATATATTAATTATAGTTAATGCTATAACATCAACAATCATTCATTAAATATAAACAATGTACATTTTAATAATTATAATTTATAATTACTGCTACACTTCAAATTAAAGAGTGTTAGGAGAAATATCAAAAATATTAAATTTAAATAATATATTATACAACTTATGATTAAAAAAAAAAAGGTAAAATATGAAAATCTTAAATAAAATTTCACATTCAATGTAAAAATTAAAGTTATTACATATATAATATTTTAATAGAATTATAAATATAAATAAGAAAATACATTCAATAGGTTTGTAATAAATATGTATTTTTTATATCATAAAAATTAATAAATAACATATATGTATATTATCAATTAGAATAAGTAAAAGTACAAAATACAAAAATATAGAAAAACAAGGCGATCAATTATATTATGCTAACGGGAATGACATAAGAAATAAATCACAATTTAATTTGTTAATAAAATAATGATGAAAATCCAATTATCTTATGACAATATATAAAATTTAAAATAATAGAACCTTTTTTTTTTAAATTTCCGAGCCTTCCCTGGCCCCTACAGCCCTACGTCCCTGAGCCCAGAAAAGATGTTTGAAACCTGCTCAAAATAAGTTATATTGTCAAGTGTTCTAAAAAAAAAAGTTATATTGTCTAAATTTATAACAATTATCATCGATAAATGAAAGAAATAAAGCCAAATGAAGTTTGCAGACCAGATTAAGCAATCGAATTAGAAAGTTTTGCCAAACACAGAACAATACAGTTGTTCAGTCCATTTATCAAGCTAAATGTAGTGTAATATATATTTTCATGTCATAAAAGTTTATTTAAAAGCTACAAAATATGATTCTAATTAGCATAGGATTATCCAATGGTTTCATTCTCACAAGCATGGAATTACCCACAAAAGAAAGAGAATTGACCCATTTAAGCAAATTGCTATATTTAGAATTGAGTGAGGTTGCATTCTGCATTTCAACAGTTCATTTATAACACAACATCAGACCTAAACATAGTTTATAGTCTGAATTAGTTATCGATTTTTTTAATTTGTTGATTTTTGTTTAGAAATTTTCCATATATACAATGGTTAGAAAACGCAAGAAATACTAACGAATCACATCATTAAAGTTATGAATTCGAGTCATGTTCTCAACATTATAATATTTGGTCAAAGGAAATCTCACTAAAAATACTAATCTATATCCTCAACAATAAAAATGGTTTTATTTGGCAAATGATGGTATGGTGCAGTGACACCCATCTCCTTGGTGTTGCTCCTCTTGAAGTAGTAGGATAAAGTTCGAATTACAGTTTACCCATTTGATTTGTGGGTCTTTTTCCCACTTCATGTGGGGTGTTCCTCCCGTTTCTAGGAGTCTTCCTCCCATTTTTGGGAGTCTTAATTCCGACTGTGCTTCAATATTCTAATCAAGAGAGTCAAATAATGATAATTGTATTTGTAATATGGTAAAAAAAGAAAAAAAAAATGGTTTTATTTTACAACAAACTTTCAAATCTCAACTAAAATCTTGAAATCACATTCTTTCGCTTCCCAACTCTTTCTCCTAGTATTATTCTCCATTTATATTACATTCATCTCCTTGGCCTTCTCATGATCTGTATGTCTCATTCTCTTTGTGTCGCCCTCAAAGCATGACTTAATTCATAACCATGCATCCTCTACAATTAATATTCCTATATATACACCAAAGAAACTTTACATTATTTTGTCATGGCAACTTTATATGCAATCGTAGTTTATTTACTCCTTTGTCTAACTTTCTTCACCACCACTGCTGCTGCTGCAACCACGAAACCAAGGCGGCTAGTGACTCGTCTTCTTCATCGTGAATCCTTGTTATACAACCCTAATGACACCATTGCAACTCGAGCTGAACGTCTTCTAAATAGTTCCATTGCTCGCTTTATCTATTTATCAGAAAAAATTTTTGAAACTCGTTCTGATAATAATGTTCAACCTAGTCTTTTTCTTGGTCCCCAGTATCCTCTATTTTACGTAAATTTCTCCATCGGCCAACCACCCGTTCCTCAGCTAGCTCTCATGGACACTGGCAGTCCCCTTATTTGGGTGAACTGCAATCCTACATGCAAAAGCTGTGGCCCAGTTTTCGATCCTTTCAAGTCTTCCACATTTGCTAAAACACACTGCAATAGAACATTTTGCGATAGCTGCAGCCCGACCAATGAATGCAACTACCGAATCAATTATGTAAAAGGTACTAATTCAGAAGGAATCATTGCCACTGAACAGTTTTTTTTTGAGACATCAGATGAAGGCAAATTCACGATAAATAATATAGTTTTTGGATGCGGACTTATGAATGGAGGTTTCATAGATAACTCAACAGGGATTTTTGGCCTTAGCATATCTGAAAGTGAGGATTTTTCTATTGTAAAACTACTCGGTTCTAAATTTTCATATTGTGTTGGAAATATAATTGATCATGCATATAAATTCAACAGATTGGTTTTAGGTGGAGCAGTAATGGAAGGCTATTCAACCCCACTTGAAGTATTTAATGAGTTGTATTATCTCACACTTGAAGGCATTAGTATAGGAGAAAAAAGACTGGAAATAGACTCAAATATATTCAAGAGAACAAGCATCAACAATGGAGTTCTCATTGATAGTGGATCTACGCATACTTGGCTGACACCAACTGCTCATGAAGTAGTTACAAGAGAAATTCATAATCTTTGTAAAGAGTTATTGACACGTGTCCCTTACCCGGCGGCGCCGGAGGGGCACCTATGCTATTTTGGGGAAGTTAGCAGAGATCTTCAGGGATTTCCTGTGATGACATTTCATTTTGCAGAGGGCGCTGATCTGGTTTTGGATGTTTACAGTATGTTCCTTCAGGGTGAGGGTGAATCGTTTTGCTTGGCTCTTCTTCCAAGTGACATAAGTAATGATCATAGGATAGGTCGGTCTCTTATTGGGATGATAGCTCAACAGAATTATAACGTAGCTTATGATCTTGGTAGAAGTAGATTGTATTTTCAGAGAATTGACTGTGAGCTTCTCGATGATTGATTGAATACAAATCACAGGTTTTCATTTTATTACTGATGTATATGCTTAAAACATCCGTCTTGTCTTTCTAAGTCTGTTCGGTTTCTTCATTTTTTGATGAGAACATCCTTCAAAGTGTTCAGGCTGAAACCTTGGAAACATTCAGACAAGTTCCAACCTATTTCAACCATGACTGGCCAAACATACCTAAAAAGGACAAAAGAATTTTCTAATAAGTTTATTCAACTGGCTTACTTATTCTCATGTCTATAGGTGATATGTTACTTAAATCCCACCTCAATAGAAGAGATTTAAGGGTCATTTGTATTCAACATACTCTTTCAACTTTTCTGACTCCGATAGATGTGGTTAACAACAAACTACTCTGATAGGGTAAAACATCAAGAAGTTGCAAGTTCTAGAGCATGCACTGGCTAGCTTGCTCTACTAGGAGAATGCAAAGTGGATGCTTGGTATGCTTGCTTGGTCTATGTTTGCAATTCCAAAGCCTACTGCATTTGAATCCTCTCCTTTCCTGATTTAGACTTTTACCTAACCTGATCTAATCTTATGCACACAAACATTACAATCAATCAACTAATGGTTTGTTTCACTTTTATTTTATCAACTAACCACATACTTGACACTTTTGGAAAAAACTCATATCAGGAAAGAATACAGTGTATAGTGTATTCAAATGTACAACAGCGACAGACCGGGCATGACAAATAGTTGATTTCATGATAATCCAGTGACCGCAATCCATAGCAACTCAGAAATGGCTATATCTTGAATGGAAAAGAGTGAATACAGAGAAGATTCAATTCAACCACCTCAAATGCACGCAAATAACCGAACAGAGGGAACAACCATTTACAGATTCATATCACATACTCCAAAGTTCAACAAATAAGATTCAAAGAAACTAGTTTGAAAGGCAAACACAGCATCTACCGTAAAAACAGGAGTAAAGCGCCAAACACAGCCAATGCAACATCCGCCAAAACGATTATAATTCAAAATTATGTGACTAATCTTACAAAAGCAAACAGCAATCCATATCAAACAAGAAAATCACACCAACCTTGGCTTAGCGACTGGAGTGCAGTTCCACTTGTTTGATGCTTCAAAACTTTATGACAAAATATAATAGAAACTTGACACAGTAAAAACATGTAATAAATTTTTCAATGCTGAACTGACCAAAGATGTTGGTTTCAACACTCAATTTAGTCGAAACGAAAAGCTAAAATTTTCTAAGAACTCTACTTCAGACAATCTTATTCCCATTCAGCATAAGATTCTAAAGTCCTATTGCTTTGACCACGATCATCAATGAGACAAAGTTACACACAGGGACCCATACACCACACACAAATATACATCCAACCACACACAAAGATAAGGCAAATATTAACACGATAAAAAAATTCTGATATAAATTTACAGCCGCAAGGGACTGATTTGCCTCCAACAAAGTACCAATGTCATAGCAACAGATTGTTCACAACTACAATGTAGCACAAACTGGGTTGAGACAGTGATACATTCACTTCAAGAGCGTTTTAACTATTGACTTGACATTGAGCTTCTTCAAATCAGTGTAAGATTGACCACATCCAACGAACATCACTGGTGCTCCAGAAATGTAAACCATTGACAACGCTGCCCCAACCTATGCCAAAAATTCCAGTTATGATATTAGTATAGGTGAAAAGAAATTGATGCTCAAAACAAACCGAATTGACAGTTTCCAAACTAACATATCCGTTAACAATAAGTATACTTCATATAAAGTTAATATGAAGTTCCAAAAAGTTTAGCAGGCTCACACTAGATATCAAACAGAGAGAGACCTAGTCACAGACAAACTCAAGTTCTGTGCATACGCATAAATTTCCCTACCTTATCATCAATTGTATCAAACTTGGTGAGCAATATCCCATCAATCAACCTAGGATTAGGTGAAGTGGACAGGTCGGCTAATTTCTGCAAGAAGAACAAAGTACAATTATTTAACTGAGATTAATAAATAATAATACAACATAGAGATAATAAACAATAAAATCCTGAATCTAAAAGGAAAACCTGATTGAACTTTGACAATTGATCAACAGCATCATTCCCAACTAGAGCCTCTCCAACAAACAAGACAAGGTCAGGATTGTTGAGGTTGACAAGCTTGGAGAGTGCCCTCATTAAAGGTTCATTATCCTAACAAGCAGTAGCAACAATATTAAAACAACAGCAGCAAAGGAAACTACTTAAAAAAGTGTTCCCAAACAGAACATATATAGTAAAACAGACAATAAACAGTACCTGCATTCGACCAGCGGTATCAACAAGAACAACATCAGAACCATTGCGTGTGGCCTCCTGGATTGCTTCCTTTGCCACAACTGCAGGATCCTTTTCATATCCCTTCTCAAAGATAGGGATCTGCCAAGCACCATTAGAAACAAGACATATATAAGTGTTCTACTCCAATTAAGATGCCAAATAACCCTGAAAAAATAGACATTCAATCAATATTATACCTGAAGTCGACGAGCATGGGTTCGTAATTGCTCAACAGCTCCTGACCGAAAAGTGTCACAGGCAGCCATCATAACGCTGACCTTATGCTGAAGAAGCCAGTAAGCCACCTGCAGAGTTAAGTTTGAAATTAGATTTTTTGGTAACAAGATATACCTAAATTATCAAAAACATTAAACAAGTTGATCATTAACCTTAGCTAAATTGGTAGATTTTCCAACTCCATTAACACCAACGAAAACAATAACATATGGCTTGTTCTGTTCCTTGGCAGCATGAACATCTCTCAGTATGTCAATAGAGCGCCTAGGAGTTAAAATACGAATAAGAGCTTCTTCCATTGCTGCCTGCAGTTTTAATTTGACACATGATATTGCTCTTATCAAGAAATCAGAGAGAGTGAGAAAATTTAAGACAATTTATATATCGAAATTGAAAAGAATAAAAAAAACAAAATATGAACCTGCACGGTTGAAGAGATCCTTGTAAAAGAGCCCAGCTTCTTGCCCTCAAGACTCATTGCTACTGATTCACAAAGCTTCTCAGCAATCTCCTCTGCCTGTAAATATCACAAAAATTAACCCCACTCTCTACTTAAAAATTGAGGAGCAAAAATAAATTAAATATAAATAGACGTGTCGTAAAAAAGTAGCAAATATAAAAACATACCACATTCTTGGTCATGAGTCTATCCTTCAGAGCTTTTAAAGCTGGTTCAAGGTCTGCCTTCTCCAAATTTGCCTTTCCAGCAATGCTGAGCACAACAGAGCGCCAAAAGATGGAAGTGAATTTACTTAACATTTTTAATAAACTAGAATATACAAATTTTAACAGATTTCAGACAATAGTAAATAATAAACTAATCAACAAAATTAACTCATCACAGAAATATTTATACCTTTGGAACATAGTTGAAAACCAACCCTTCTTCTTAGCATCAGGCTTGTTGCCTGTCTCCACTTCATCTTCTTCAGTTTCACTGTCACTACTAACAATCTCCTCTTTATCCATCATGCTTTCACCATGATCTGCTGCCACAACCTGAATATCCTCGTTTCTGTTCACATCCACAGGATCGGTAAAATCCAACTTGGCTTCCCGAGGCGAATCATCCCAAACTCTATTCTTTTTTGTAATCTTTTTTGGGTCCGATTTGGAACCCTTGTTAACAACAGTATCAGTTTTCTTACCACCTTTACTTCTTGACTTCTTCTGTAATTTACTTACATCGAAAGCTCCAATGTTGGAACTCGCATTTTCCTTACCATTAACACCTCCTACCCTAGACTCCTCAATCTCAACGTGATTACCATTGGAGATTCCATTCCCCAATTTACGACCTTTCGCATCATCCCCATCACCATTCGCTGACCCACCTTCGCTCTTCTTACTTCCCCCTTCAAATCCAGCCTTTTGCACCTGCCCTTGCTTCTTAACATTGTTTACAGGCTTACTCCCTTGCTTCGATTTCTTCAACTCCTCCGCCCTAGCTTCCGCCTCCATCCTAATCTGCCTAAAAGTTTCATCAAAGTCATTATAAACAGTCCGTTTTGGATCATATATCTCTGAAAACGAATGCTTCATCATTGCCAGCAGATCATCCACATAGAGCAGATGAAGAATCCGCTGGTACACAGCCACAAACACCAGCCCAAGCTCATTATGAAACGTCCATTTCAGGGTATATGCAGCACCCGGAGCATCATAATTAAATGATGCAGCCCCCGATCGTTCCTCCAAGAGGCACGACCGGATCAAGGTGTCAATTGGTGACCCTTTAAGAGCATTTCCAAGCTCTTTACATGTCCAGAGGATTAACCCTCCTCTGGTAAATATCAGCAACTGTTCTAACATATTTCAACAACCCTGCTATCACAAAAAACAAAATCTTTATAACTACAAATTCCATATAATTCTACCAAATCATCCTAAAAAAATCATCAAAATTCAATTTTGACAGATACCCATTTAATCTCTATCAACAAAAAACCAAAACCCAAAAGATACATCCTAAAATAACCATCAAAATTCACTTTTGATAGACACCCACTTAATCTCTAACAATAACGACACAAAAAAACAAAAAAAAGAAACCAGAAAATACCCACATCCTCAAATCATCAAAATTCAATTTTGATAGACACCCATTAAATTTCTAACAACAAAAGACCAAAAACCAAAAACTACATCCTAAAATAATCATCAAAATTCAATTTTGATAGAAACCCATTTAATCTCTAACAAAAAAAAAAAACAAAAACAGAAAAAAAACCTACATCCTCAAATAATCATCAAAATTCAATTTTAATTAACACCCATTTAATCTCTAACAACAAAAAACCAAAAAAACAGAAACTAAAAATCAAAGATCTAAACAGCAGCCATATCTCAACAAAATCTTATAAACATTAAAACAACGATTCATCTATCACGAAAACTTCAATCAACATGAGAAGCAAAGATCGATTACACAGAAACAACAATCACAACAAAAATCAATCAAAATTTGAAAACCAGAGAAATCACAACAAGACCATGCAAAACCAAAAGCTAATCATCGCATGTTTTGAATATATTCAAAAAAAAAAATAGAAAATAAAAAATTGACATGGATTCGAATTACAATAGAATCGAGAAGATGGGATTTTACCTGCTATTGTTTTGATTTGACAATCTGAAATGAAAAAAATAAATAAATAAAAAGTACGCGGAGAGAAAATAGCGAGAGAGAAAAAAGAAAAAGAAAAAATACAAAACGTGAGTCAAAGGCGGATTTTGATGTTTGAGGCTTTTATATAGACCCATTTTTTATTTATTTTTTTTTTATTTTTTTAATTTTGTTTACGTGTCTTTTTTGATATTTCTGGGAAATTCACATTTTTGAGTTCCGACAAAATTTTGTAGTTTTGTACACCAATATACAATTATTCTTTATGACAATTAAATTCATTTTTGGTGGAATACTTAGAGCATCTCCAATGCAAAACTTTATTATACTTCAGAAAATATCGTCGTATTATCAATGTTAAAAAAATATGATTCCTACATGACATAAATATGATTTAATAAATAATCAAGTTCAAAAGTATTCTTCAATACTTTCACTTAAAATGCACATTTTAATAAGGTGTTGATTTTTTTTTTTTTAAACTATAAGACTTTCTTAATTATTAATCACAAGCAATAAATGACTACAGAGGATGGGTTGAAGAGGAAAAATGCAGAAGACAATGGATTGACATAATAAATTAACTTGATTAGTCAATAATAAATGACTGTCTAACACACACTTTGAAAGTAAAGGATCATGTTAAAAATGCCTATTTTTTTGTTTGCCACATCAACTTCACAATGAAGAGTGATAGTTTTATTGGAGAAACTTATTTTAACACAATATTTATTTGTTCTATGTGTCATTTTATTTTTCCATAATCTATTTCTATATTGGAGATATTTTTATGATTGTTTTTTTTTAAAAAAAAACAACAACAAACACTAAATATGATTTTTAATAGCATTTAAAATTATAATTAATGAGAATGTGAATGTGTCATTCTATAAAATACAATTGAATTTTGATAATTTTACGTCTTTATATACTTGTACGGTAATAGTGATTGTTCGGGATATTTGGATCGTTTGCCAAAAAACTAATTAAGTTGTTCATAAGTTTGTTCGAAAACACTCCTTTAAGTTAGTGTTGTTGGAGGAAGTTATTATATTTTGGATTTCATTGGTGGACATTAGGGTTTTGGACATTTGTCTTGTGTGAGCAAATCAACCTATCCATGCTTTTGTTAGATTCACTCTTTTAAATTAGTATAATCAGATAAAATTATTAATATTTTAAGGATTTGATTATCTTATTGGTTAGATAATTTTACCTAGCAATAACAATCTTTTGATTCAATAATAACCCTTACAAAGTATCCAATAATTATTATTCATGGATAAGATTATCCAATCAGTAAGATAGTCAAACTTATATTTTAAATTTCGATAGTTTTTCAGTCATTTGTTTTGTTTGTCGATGAGGTAATTAAGTTGTCCATGCTCTTACTAGATTCGCTTTTTTGTATATATGTAAATTTCGCCGAGAAAGTTATTGATATTTTGGATTTCATGAATACACTGTGTGTTCTAAGACATTTGTTTTGTTTGTGAGCAAGTTGTCTATGCTCTTCCTACGTTCTTTTTTATATGAACGTGAATCAGTGGGGTTGGAGGAGGTTAGTCATATTTAGGATTTCATTTATACACAGTGTTTACGACATTTATTTCATTTGTCGATGAGCTAATGGTAGCTCCCTTGTCTATTTCCCATTGTGCTCTGGATGTCTCTAGATGGTATCTCGCAGATTTTGTAGCTCTTTTCTTTCAATGAATTCCCATCTACAAAAATATGAATATTAATAAATAATAACATAAGGAAAAAAATTAACTAGAAATTTTAGAAAAAGTTTTTTTGGTGGATATATCCAATCTAAAGTTCATTGGAATTTAATACATTTTAGATGCATTCAAATTCTATATTTTTATGAAATTCATTACAATCTAGGTGTATTTAATTCATATTTGTGTAGAATCCAATAAAATTAAGGTTTCAGAACGTGGCTTCTGCTTTTAATGCGCGAGTTGATTTTCCTTGCGAAGTCAGTTTTCTTGTTGGTGATTTAAAGGCGTTGTGTGAGGTAGTGGGCAATCCTCGGTGTCAAGCCATTTCTAGAAATGGTAATCGCTTGGCACACAAGCTCGCTGCCTTAGCCTTGTCCTCGTCAGAGGCCCTTAGCTGGCACTCGGTTAGTTGCTTCCTGTGTTTTTCCAGGTTTCTTCGAATTGTAACTTTCTTTCGTTGCTGTAAGTAGCTTTTTATGATAAAAAAAAAAATAAAAAATAAAAAAATTAAGGTTTATTAAAAAGGTTATTGACTTAACAAATTTCATCCAAGTGATGAATTTTAAAGTATTTTTATGAAGAAAAAAGGTTTAATTATGACAAATTTTGTCATTATTTTGAAGATTTTATTGGATTTCTTGAAGAATTCTAACAAAATCAATATAGGATCTATAAACTCTATGAATTTCACCAAAATCTATCATTTAAAAAAAAAAATCATCAAACTCTTATAAACTCTAGATTGAATACATGTCCCTTAAAGTTTAATGATATTTCATCATCGTGAGAATTTTGGATGGTAAAAAGAGTTCTTCAATAATTCAAAAATTGTAAAATTGTGTTTCTTTTTTTTTTCAAAAAAAAAAATCTTTTGAATTTTAAAAGATTATTATTAATCTTAATAATTTGTTTAGAATGAAGTATTTAATCTAGAGTTTGTTATTAATCTTAATAATTTGTTTTTTTTCCTACTTAACTCTTAAAGAGTCTAAAATTGGATTTATTAAGTTGGTTTTTTTTTTTTTAAATGGCCAGATAACTTAAACGCCTAATAAATTTTTTTTTTTTTAAAAAAAAGACACTTATTAGAATGTCAAAAAACAATTGAATAAAAGTCAAAACTCTTGACTTTTCACTTAATTAAAAATCACTTAATTGCATTTAACTTTTTTTTTTTTTCCAAATCTATCCTCCAAAAATAATAAATTTATAATTTATCCTAATATTATATTGTACTATTTTTTATTATAACATAATACTTATAATAAACAAAATCTAATTAACCTAGTACCTTTTTTATATAGACGGTAACTTTAAAATTCCGTTTAATCATTAAAATATCAATACTATTGTTTAACATTCATTTTGTTCTTTAAACAATATATAAACTTATTTTTCATCACTTAGTCCTATATCTCAATTATGAGTAAAGTTTTAGTGATACTTTACATAAAAGCACTTTATGATTTTTTAAATTATTTGTTTTTAGTTGTTTATATCATATTAAATAAATATACATAACTAATAGTGGCAAAAACATATGAATTAATTATTTCTAGATAAATTTATCTTTAAAAAACAAATATTTTACAAATACATTCAAAGGTAGAAAATTTAGAAAAAAAAAAAAAATTGTTGTTCAATTTTACATTTCAATCACTATCCATATCTAGTATTCTATAAATTTAATCTTAAAAAGGCTTAGAATAAGGTGACTTTCGATAATGTCATCAAACTAATTGTTTGAGTTTTAACGTAAACTGTTATAGGATTTGGGACAAAATCACCCATGATAAGCTATTTTTCTAGTTGACCATAGGTTAGGCTATCAGCGGTACAGAGAGAAAGGAAGAAAGACTATCAATGGTAGAGAGAGAAATGAAGGAAAAAAAAAAAACAAAGAGAGAGAGAAAGAGAGAGAGAGAGAGAGAGAGGGAGAAGGTTTGTTTGGGAAAGAAAGTAATGTAATTGGGAGCTAGGGTTCAAATGACATTGTTGTGAAGAATAGTGAATAGGAATTGGTTTGTTTGAAATTGTAAACCCAAATAGTGGCAATTTCGGACCAAAGGTGTAAGCTCCCATTTACATTTCAGTTTTCCCTGTGTGAGTCCATAGGGAACCATTAGAAACCATAGGGACCCGTTAGGATACCAAAGTAACATAAATATAATTCAGGACCCGATAGGACCCGATTGGAGCCGAAACCATATGGAATGGTCAAGTCAATAATTTTCATGAAAACTTTAAAGATTTAAAACGAATCCGAATGAATTAGTAACACCCTAAATAACTTTAAAACCAATTAAATTTCATCGTTCGGATTCAAATGGGTGTCACCAGAATTTGAAAATTCGGATCGTCATGCAAATGAAAAGAAATTTGAGAGAAATCGTGTAATATTAAAAAGAATGAAATAAGGGCCAAAAGAAAACAAAATAAATCAAGTTGTGGTCGTGACTTGATTTAACAAAGATTGAGGATTCAAAATGAGATTGTTAGGAGGGTTTAAGAGTAAAAGACCAAGGATATATATATATATAAATCACTAGATGAAAAAAGAAAGAAATGAAACAAGGGATAAATCTAATTTCCCCCCTTTAGTTTGATATAATCGCTATGAACCCCCCTATAGTTTGGCATAATCCCATTTTTCCCCTTCTGTTAATTCTGTTACTTAACAGTATACCCTGACATTGACAGTATGTAAAAAGACGATCTTGCCCCTCATATTATAGACAAAACAAATTATCAAAAAAACTAAAATAAAAATGAAAAAAAAAAATTCCTATTCATTTTTCGATGACTGAAAACCCATTTTCTGGGTTCCCAGCAATTAGAATCTGCTTGGAACTAATCTTCACCAGCAGCGTCAAATAGACAAACACAGAAATATAAACATTTAATCACCACAAATATCAAATATCATCACCAATACACCAAGCACAATTACACCAAACATTTAATCACCACAAACATCATATGGGTTCGATTTCGAACCTAGAAATTCACGTCTGGGTTCGAAGTCGAACCCAGACGTGAGCGTTTGGGTTCGAAATCGAACCCAGATGCAAGCGTCTGGGTTCGACTTCGAACCCAGACGCGAGCATCGAACCTAGATGCGAGTGTCTGGGTTCGAAGTCGAACCCATCTTCGCGTCTGGGTTCGAAGTCGAACCTAGAAGCTTGCATCCGGGTTCGATTTCCAAACCCAGATGATGGGGGTTTGAAAAGGGGAAGGAGAAGAAAAAGAGGAGGAGAAGAAGAAAAAGAAGAAGAGACTGGAGAGCAGAAGGGATGGCGACAGGCAAAGAACGGAGGAGAGAGGACGATCGACGTCGGAGATCAGAGAGAGAAAAAAAGATAGAGAGAGGGAGAGAGAGAATGAGAGAGCTGCTCCTTTCTTATTTTTCATTTTTGTTTTTATTTTATTGTTTTTAATTATGTCCACCGTCTATCATGTTGATGGACGGTGGACATAATATTTTTAAAAATTATTAATAAATTTATATTTTTTTATTTCTTATTTTTATATTTTTAATTATTTTAAAAATATATAATCTATTTTATATTGAATTGACAGTTTTACCCTTTAAAGTTAACGGTCAAACATTGATTCTTAACGTCCAAGTTCACGGTAAGGGGTATTTTGACCATTTTAATAAACAAGAGGGGGGTTTTTTTATTATTTTTATAAACTAGAAGAGGGTCTGTAGCGATTTTTTTAAGGTAGAGGGTTTTTTGACTATTATATCATACTACTAGAGGGGAAATTAGATTTATCCCATGAAACAAAGAAAAAAAAAAAGAGAGAGTAGAAGGTGGGATCGAGCAAAAGAAGAAATGCAAACCGAGACTACTACCGGCGCTCATCCGGTCTCCTCCAAGCCGAAAAAAAAACAGCCCTTTTCTTCAAATTTCAAGCCCCTTAGCATCAACCCAACTTGGATTAAGTGGAAGAGAGGCAAAAGAACACAAATCGAGCTACCAAACGAAGAATAAACCGTGAGCTGCAGGGTACTCAGCAACAGCAGAAACTAGTGTCCAAGTAAGCTATTTTCTTGAGTTTTCAAGCTTCTTTTCCATGAATCTAACTAGGTTAAGGTACTAGGGTAAGAGAAGAACCATTTAGAAGCAAAATGGGAGCAAAAATGCATCAAAACAATAGCAAAACGAGTTGTTGCAACTAAAAAAAATAAAATCGAGAGCTACACTGAGGTGTTCGAACAACCCATTTCAAGCACCAAACAAGTTTCAAATCACTCCTTTTCCACTCTCAAACTCCTTCCCCTTCACTCAAGCACGAAAATAGGTTAGTTTGTGAGGTTTTGGATTTAATTTAAGTTGATTTTGATGTTGGTTTCATGATGATAAATTGAGTTAAATTTGAATAGGTATTATGCGATTAAATGATGTTAATTTAGTTGGGTTTTTATATGATTTATTTTGTTGGTTATTTGTGATTAAAAATGGGTAAAAACCAAGTGAAAGGATGTTGGAAAAATGAGACTTGAATGGTACATGGGCCGCCATGAATTAGTGTTGATGTTGGTTGATTTATAATGATTTATTGTTGTTGATTTGTTGTGTAATTAAAAGTGGACAAAATCATGTGAATGTGGGTTAGAAATTGATGAGTTAGGGTGTGTTAAGGGGGCTGCCCAAGTTGATGATGTTGGAAACAAATTAAATCTTGGAATGTACACTTGTGTTGATAAAAATTTGTGAGTGGATTTTGGTGTTAAAGTTTGAAAATTTTAGTTTAAGGTTAATTGAGAATTTAAGTTTATTATAGCGGAAAAATGGTCCAATGAAAAGTTGGATGAAATGGACTTTATTTTGAGCTTATTGGAGGCCTAGGAAATTAAGAAAAATATCAAAATCTTGAAGAGAAAATAAAACGCTAACTATATTAGTTTGAAGGGTAATTTCGTAAATTGACCTATACCGCGTCCGTTAAGTGTTCTGATGACCCTAATGAGTTTTTAGATGTGTTGAGGTGATTAAAAGTGAAAAATTAAATTAGAAATCAAAACTAAGAAAACGCCCAAAATTAATTACGATAACAACACATTTTTAGCCTAAAACGCCAACCCAATGGCCGTTTCCTTCTATACCGACATTTGAACCGACTAGAGGGTGAGTTGGGAAGGTGTTTAGAGTGAAAACGGAATGAAGAAAAGTCCCGAGTAGGGTTGTGTGACAGACCCCTTTCTCTAGGCGATCTGCCGACATCCTACGGTGACCCTCCAGCTAGCCCTTTCGCTCAACTAAAGGATCCCCCGCAGAGTTAAGCCGTATTCTTTCTGAAACTTTTTCTAAAACAGCGGAAATGAAGGGAAATTTTTTGTTTTTATTTTAAATCTTTACAAAATATTTTATAAAAATTTGGGCAGCATCTCATCTATTTTTCGGACTTTGCCACCCTATAAATTATAAAATTTAACACTTCTAAAAGATCACAAATCATTTCCCCCAAACTACTGAGCCTCAGGCTCTCATTTCTCAACACAACCAAAACCAAAATTCCATATTTCAATTTATAAACTGATTATCAACAAAATCATATGTCATGCATTTATTTACTCCCAAAAACACAATTTAAATCCATAAAATGATATTTACAAAATCATGTAAAGATAATAAAATATATACATCTCTTAAATCAAACAAGTTAGGAATAGATAATCACATCAGCACTATCGATGCGGCTGCCTGATATCGTCTCAGGGTAATCCGCAGCTATGGTACATGTGCCTGAGGAGGTTTTTATTTACAAAAATATAAAACAGGGTGAGCTTGATAGCCCAGTGAGTGTCATATAATTTCCATTTAAAACTAGCTTATCAAATATCCTCCCAAAAATCTTTTTAAAACATTTATGCACAATCAAATACCATGATCGAATAATTGATATATCTGAAATTCATCATTCATTTAGAAACAATAGATACTAATAAGAATTTCATAAAATTCATTTCATGCCAAATAAATAACATTTAAATCCATAGGTTGCATGGTTTCCATTTCTATCAAAACATTTTAATAATGGTGGCATCAATAACTTTAAAAGAATTTATAAATACAAATAAGCCAACCATTAATAATTTCCATAATATGGTACCCTCAAAGTAGAGCGAAATTCTACATCGCTCAGGCCATCACGGAATTCTGCATCGATCAAGCCATCTGTCCAATTTTTACGTAGCGGAATTCCTCAGTCACTACAGAGCGAAATTCTTCATCGCTCGGGTGGAAGCTAGCTAATAATATACCTCTTATGTGCATTGAGCGACTCACAAGACTAAACAGACACAATCCCACCCGCTGTTAGTGACAGACTCTCCCAACACAGCCAATGCACGCTTAAGGTACTCAACCCAAACTGGAGATATATAACATACAATCAGGCGTACCATAGGTTTTCAATATCATTTCAATTTAAATTTCCTTTCTCATTTAAATCACATTTCATATAAATCATTTCCACAATCCATGCAACAATTTCAATTTGGAATTCATTTGATATTCTAATCAACATGATCAATTTGACATGCATTTAAAATCAATCATAGTAAAAACATTTTTATAAAGACATTCATCTTAGCTATCACTTTCGAATAGATCTTCGGAAAGCTCTAAAATGCTCCCTATCGCTCTTTCCTTACTCCACCGACTTGTTCGTCACGTACACAACATATATATACGTAAAATTTACGTTCGCGTCAACTTCTGGAAACTCAAAATAACTAAAATTACGTAATCGCACATAAGTGACCATTTTTAGGCGTAACTCTCCATTTTTCCTTAATTTAATCTTTGACTTTTATTAATCCCAATACGCCTAATTAAACTTGTTAGGGTCATTCGAACTCTCAACGGACGCTATATGGGTCAATTTACGAAATTACCCTTTAAACTAATTAACACGCATTTCGATTTCTCTTTAAATCTTTGATATTTTCTTAGTTCCTAAGCTCCCTATTAACACCAATTCACTTATTTTTTCAACTTATTTTTACTCAATATCAATCAATAACAAATCGTAATAAAATCCAATTCAAACTCAACTTAAATCACTGATAAAAATCATCAACACAAACCAATTTTGAATTGAATAACTTACCCATTTTTCCTCTCGCGTTGACTTCGCTTTGGACTGATTTCGAGCTGTTTTTGGGGCATGAAACAGCTCGGTTTTCTTCTTCCTTTCTTCTCTCACGCGATCCTCTCCCTCTCGGCTGATCTCTCATTTTTCTTCCTCTATCAACCTTCTCTATTCTGGTTTCAGCTTCAGCTGCACTTGGATCAAGTTTGAGTGATGGTTTCGAGCTGAAAACAAGCTCGATTGCAGTTGAAAATGGTGAGGATCGTACAGGTTTCGCGCACGGGTTCTACAGGTGGTCGAACGGCAGCTCGTCGCCGTTCTCTTCTGCTCTCTACCTTGCGCGATCTGCTGCAGTTCTGGTGTAGCTTGGCTGGTCGATCGACGAGCTGGATTCGATTGGATGAGCTAGATTGACGTCGGTCTTGTACGATTGGGTCAGATCTGCAGGTCGGCACAGCTCTTTCTCGTCGTCGTCGGCAACGATCATGTCTGGTTCACCTATTCTACGTGTGCGCACGACATGCTTCTGCCATCGATCTACTCAGCCTTAGTTCGGGTTCGTGGCGAGCTGACTTAGTGAGCTTCTCGCTGGTCAGTCGCGTCTGGTCGGCGCCGACAGCAGCCCTTTCTCTCTTCTTCTTCTTCTTTTTTGGTTTGGCGGGTTGACTGATTTCAGTTTTATTTTTGGTGAGTCAACCCACTCTTCTTGACTTATATTTTCCTCCACAATAAATCTCAAAAATTCCAATTACACCCTGAGAAAATTTCATTCTCCTCCTTTGACTTTTAACTCAATTTTACTTGGATCACAATTATTAATATTTATTTTCAATTTAGTCCCTTATTTTCTTAAATATTTACTCGATTTCATTCACCATTTTATCTTTCCGTTTAATCTCCAATCGAATTTCAATCGATCTCTATGGGTCCTCTATGACCTTAAGCGTTTCCATAAACCATTTAGGGCCTCTAATAATTATTTAGGGACTATATCTGAGAAAATCCATAAAATCAAATTCGAGGGCTTAAATTGTGAATAGTGTTCAACCTAAAGGGATTAAAATCGGACGTTTTTCATTTTGGGCCTCCGAACGCGATTCCATTAGTACCAAAACGTCCCTAAGTGATAATAAATAAGTTTCAGGCAAAGAAAATGGAGTTCGGAACCCTAAAATCAATAAAGAAACCAAAAAGGTAGGTTTACGGGTAAAAATGGTCAATTGGGGGTATTTGTACAATTTTAGTTATTTCTAGTTTTCATAAATTGACGCGAACGTAAATTTATGTATACATATATTGTGTAGGTGACAAGGACACGCGTGAATCATGACGAGAGAAGTAAAGGCTCTGTACACGCCGTTTGAAGTTTTTCATTTTTATGAGTGTATTTTTTAAGATTTTAAACATATTTTAAATTTATTGAGTTTGATTTGATGAAATTATTTGCTTACTTGAAATTATTTTAAATGCGTTAATATATGCATGAGTTATACCTTGAAATGAGGATTTTGATTTTATATATATATGGTTGTTAAGCTTTTAGTATTATGAATTAAATAGTTTAAAAGTCTATGTTAAAATATAATTACAAAAACCAAGTTTTCAAGTTTGAATTAAGAAAAGAAAGAAATAGCATTTTCAAAGCCATTAGTATACCTTTAGAGATTTTCAGAAAAGATTAAACCCGGTCGGTCTATCCCACATCAGTTGGCACAGTCCTGAGGAGGGATGAGTCGCTAACCTGAGGGGACAAAGTGTCCTAGTCTGTCAATCAGGTCGCATCTGTTGATGTGGGGTGATGTTTCACATGTTATGGTTAACACTAGGAAATTCTGTACATAGCCACGCAATGTCTTAGAGTTGTCATGGTTGGTCCTCTACGTTGGAGCATTTCTCGTACAGAGGCCACGTGACCCCAGAGTTAAGGATATTATGGTATTTTCGAAAGCTACCAAGAAAAAGTTTTGAATGGCAAGTAAATTTGAAAAAAAAAGAAATTTTATAATTGTTATTCAAACTACATAAAATTTTAAGTTATGAGTTTTTGAAATTAATGCATGTTTGCCCTTATATAAATTCTTATGTTGATATTAAGCTTCAGAAATTAATGTTTGAAATGCTTAGAGAAATAAAGAATTATTTTTAAACGTTTTTTGAGGAGGACGTTTAGAAATCAAATTTTTAAACTAAAAATAAATTACCACTCACTGAGCTTCTAGCTCATTATTTTGTGTTTTTATACAAAAACCTCCTCAAGTACTCTCAGCAGGTAGCTGAGTAGTGGTATCACCTCCAGCGGGCGAGGTAGTGCGACACGACGCCATTTTGTGCAGCTTATTTTTGCATAAGTCCTATTCACATGTAAACACCTTTTGAATTGTATAAATAATTTGTAGTTTTATAATTATATGTTCGTAATTGTGTTTAAATTGTTTTTTAATTAAATGTGGTTTACAAATTATGTTTTGGATTTTATCAAATTTGATTTGAAAATTGAATTCATGTTTGAGATCTACGAGTAATCAGAAGGTTGGGTTGATGCTAAATATTAGTCGAAGTGTTGATTTTTGTAAACAGGTTTTTCTAGAATGTTAAAAATGTAGCTGTTATGCTACCGAAATTTCGTTAGAAAATAAATTTAAAAATCGAAAAAAATTTCTTACGCCTTTTTAGTTTTTAAAGAAAACCAACCCAACAATATTTTAAAAAATATTAGAAAGTTTAGGGTTCACTCCACGGGTTTCGCTTAGTCCGACAAGTCGGGTCTAAGAGGGATCTGTTGGGGTGTCCGGCGTGACCTACCGAATTAGAGCTAGAGGTATCCGAGAAGGGTAGCGTCAAAAGGGTTCTCAATTCAAGACCTATTTTATTGATTCAGGACCTTTTTCTTTTTTGCAAGATCTAGGATCTATTTTTAATTATATTGTTCTAGTTGAAATTCTTTATGTTTTTGGACAATGTTTATGCTTTTGTAAATGACAAACTTAGAGCAAGATTGAAAATACTTAACCAACACTAACACATTTGATACCATAAAAGAGATAAAGAAAGCATTGGATGGTCCAAATGGTGAGGGAAAAGAGATAACAAGATTATTGGATGAAGTTATATGGGGTGATTGTGAACGAGTTGCTTATTAGGGATATATACCATGAAGATTTGACAGATGAGAAGTGATTTTGGTTGGGAGTTGGGACTAAGGGACGCTCGATTTTCTTGTGTAGAGTTACGCTTAATCATTGGGCCAAAGTTTGAAAAGATTCTGGATGTATCGGCCATTCCTATTTGAAAATGGTGTCCACATAAGCCGATTGTGTGCATTAAGTTAGTAAAGAAAATCCTTTTTTTTTTTTTTTTGTTTTTAACATTACATTTGCCGAGACTTGATTGAGATATTACTTTAAAGTGTGGCTCGAAAATCTACTCTCAAAAAATGGGAGAGGTCTATCCACACAGTGGTGGGAAAGTTATCCACACAAAGTAAGAGTTTTAATACTCGAACCCATGACCTTGGCATTGAGGTAGGGTGGGGGTATCTACCACTCGGCCACCCTACTTGAAGCAATAAAGACAATCTTAAAGGTTGGTGCATTCCAAGTTTTCAACAAGCAAATGATGCCCTATTATTTATTTATTTATTTTTGCCTATGTGTCTCTTTTGATTTTTTCAAGAAAATCACGTTTGTGATTTTCAACAAAATTCGTACCCTAATACATATTTATTTATTAAAAAAATTAAATATTTTTTGGTAGAATACTAAAGAGAATGCATTCAATCATAACTTTAAAATACTTTTATAGACTTTTGTAGAGTTAAAAAGTTTGAATGTATTTAATCATGAGTTTTAAAGACTATAAAAGTAATGAGATATTTAATATAGATTTTTATAGATTTTAAAAAAATTATATGAAAGTTATGAGGGCATTCAATGTAGACTTTCAATGAATTTATAAAAGTTTTGAGGTATTAAAATGACAAACTTTTGTAGACTTTTCGATGATAGGTATAAATATCCAACTTCATCAATTCTCTCCCATTCTCCCAAAAACTTTTCAAGACTTTGAACAATTAACAAGAAAGAACCCTAATGCCTCTTTGGTATGCCTTTTTCTTTTTGCATTTTCTCGTTCTTATTATGAATATATATGATAATCAGACAATATATTCAATTGTAGTAGTGGTATTTTTTTGTATAATATAGTATGGCATAATGGTAGTGGTAGTGATTTTCTTGGCTATAATGGCTGTAGTAGTGATTTTATTGCTGTATAGGAAGCGGTCAACTGTGGAGGACCACCTATAGGAGGCGCTCAACTGGGTGGTAGTGATTTTTTTGCTATATAGGATGTGGTCAACTACGGCGGCTATATGGTTGTAGTAGTGATTTTTTTTTGGCTTTTTAGGCCACCAGATTTTATTTCAATTATAAAATTATAGAAGGTGGTCAGTTACATAGAGTTCGATCGGGCATGGTTGTCTACTATAATGGTTGTCTAATAAATCTGATTCATTACTGGATATGATATTGAAAACGGGCATGATTGTCTATCAAATTTTATTTCAAGTATAAAATTATAGAATATTAGTAATTTCTAATGTGCCTGGAGCAGTGCTTATGAATACCTAAATATAAAGTTTTCAATCCTAAAATGTATTCACACAATAAAATAATGAAAAATATATAGTATTACTTGTGTTAAGAGTTATCTTGAATGAGTGGAAATTTTATGTGCAATGTGACAATAGGCCATTCAATTTCTTCGGCAGTGATGGCAGTAGCCAATTTTTGTATGCAACATCAACTTGGCATATAATCCACTGCGTGTTGAATAGAATATGGCCCTTTGATGTCATGGTCTCAATAATGTTATTTGCATTTCTAAACAGAAGTATAGTTAATTATTGGGGACGTGTCAGTTGTGGTTATTGTTGAATATCAAAGGTAAAACTGGTTATCAAAATGTTATATTCAAGTTGTCAATAATTCACACAAACATTTTATTTTTTGGTTGTCCTATTGAAGAGGCTCCAACTCTCGTTACGTACACAGGGAATATAATTATTCCTGAAGCACAACCTTATGTTTACAAATTTAAAGAGTTACATTAGTAATTAAAAACCCGTCTAGATGCCGATGCCTCAATTGAAAATATTTATGGAACTATTTAATTTTATTAAACAAGGGACTAGTTTTTGATTTGTTGAGTTGGTACATTTACTATTTATTTGTGAACTATATTACTTTATTTGTGTTTATTTGTGTACTACTTTATTTCGCAAATTTACTATAAAATTAGTGTTTTCCAAATGATTGTGTTTATTTATGAACTATGTTGCTTTATTGTCATAGGATGTTGTACTATTCAGATAGTTGTAAAATTTTGAAACCACAATAGAACTCTAATAATTTATACATGTACATACCAACAAGTTTCATTTTTTTTTTTTCGTTTCCTCAAGTAATTCCATTATTATATTGTCTCATTTTGATACACATAAAAACAAGGAAGTATAGGGAGAAGAAATGAAAGAAGAGATTGAGTGTTGCTTTGATGAATTTTCGATTGACCAAGATGATTCATCATCTTCGTCATTACTAATTAATGAAGGGGACGATTTTAACATATTTTTTGAGACTCAAAAACAACAAAAAAAACATGCTAATGAATGGAGGGCAGCTATAGTTGCTGTTATGTGCAGCGATGTTAGGGCTACTAATAATAATGGACATTAGAGATTTCATTTTTCATAGAAGAAAGACAATCAATTATGAAACGCTTAAAATACTTGATATTTTGGTTGTCTATTTATAGAGTTGAGATGACTTTATTTTTATTTTGTGTGTCATGTTTTTTAATCATTATTTACATAATAAATATAGTTTTATTAATTTATAAAGTGTAAATTATATTATAAGCTATTAGTGAAAGTTTATTAATGTTTATGAAAGTCTACGGAAGTCTACAAAAGTCTTTTATCATTACTATTATTATTTTTTGAAAGTCTATAAGAATATATAAAAATTAATTAAAGTCTTTTAGAAAATAGTTTATAGAAGTATATGAAAGTCTTTTATGAATTTATGAAAGTCATTAAAAATCTATGAAATTCTACAAAAGTTATTCACTAGAAAAAAGTTTATGAAAGTTTAAGTCATAATTGAATACACCACCCTAATATTGTTTTTTTAAAAAGGAAACTCTAAATATGGTTTTTTATGGCATTTAAAATTATAATTAATGAGAATCTGAATTTTTCATTATGTAAAATACTATTGAATTTTGATAACTTTTATGTTTTGATCATGTGTGGCCTATTCTCCTAGAAGTCTAAAATTTTCTTGTAATGGTAGAGGGTTCTAGTAAAACCAAAAAAAAAAAAAAAAAATGACAGCCTTGAAGGATCTCCACTTGGGTCTCTTGTATCTAGGTTTTCAAGAAATTCATCAATTAATTTTGATTTGAATGAATATGGAGACAAACAAGGGATAGTGAATGAATATGTTAGTTCTTCTAAAAGATCAATAGGTAGGAAGAAAGAAAAGATAAGAAGAAAGTCGGATGATAAGATGAAAAAATTGATCAAATCTCTCATTGAAGATAGCATAAGAACTGAAAGAGTGTTTGAAAAATCACAAAAGGGAGAAGAAAGAAGAGTCAAAAAAGTATAGCCAATTCCTAGTGCTAGAGGCCCAAAATGAAGCAAAAAAATTAGAGATTCTACATGAATGTGAAGTGTTTCGATGTGAAGGTAAAGAAAATAAAATTATGATGATAGACTTGGATTCTATTAAAAATCTCAATGAATGTGAATTCTTTCAAAAGAAGATAAAAATTCTTGAAAAAAATACTAGGATGCATGCATGTCTCAAGGACAATCTTCAAGTCAATTTTCTGGTAAATATGGAGGCAATTTGGATTATTTTTCAGAATATTTTCATCTTTAAGTCATGTTGAATTTTGCTATTATGTAAGCTTTATGGCTGTTTTTCTTATCCCAATTTTAATGTGTGTTTGTCATTTGTAATTCTCGTTTAGAAGTTTTTAATATCAGTATGTTTGTTTTTATTTTTGTTTTTGTGTTGATTAAAATTTTTTAGCATATAAATCAAATACAAAACATAATAAGAATAAATTAAATTAGATTTAATTAAAGGTAAAAAGGATATGAATGAAGAAAAAAAAAATTGTTTCATAACATATGGAGAACGGTAAAGATGAAATTTTAAAATCTCAAAAAGTTGATTTGGAGTCTTTGTTTTGGTTCTTCAAAACACAATACTCTATTTTTTTTCTTGGACACATAAACCAAGAGTATGATTGGAGAACCAAAAACTCCAAAATGGAGTAGAAACTCTAATTTAGCATACGGTTGGAGTTGCTCTAAATATTTCTATTTTGGCAAATATACATTATTAGAGGAAAAAATATGTGGAAAATAATATTAACCTTTTCTTGTTTGAGACTTCCTAGATGGTCTTCCTAATTGAAATAGGATTCTAACCTATTAAATTTTCGATCTTTGACCTCGCCACACTTAGATTAACATGAATTTTTGATATGATTCATGTAGAATTGATATTTAATGTGTGAATCTCACAAAATTTTCTCCCGAACAAGCCACAATTTTTGGGTAATATTTATGGGAAAGTGATATTTTGTTCGTGAATCTCACACAATTATTTTTCCAACGTTGCCAACGGTGGCAGACCCAGAATTCTTTTAAACAAGAGGCACTTGAACAATGTAATAAAAATATCAACAAATTAAGATCATCTTAAATATGAATTCTTTATATATGAAACAAAGTTCGACAACATCATGAAGTTTATATAAAATGATATAATAACACACTTAGTCATATCAAGTAATTTTAGGTTTAATAATTCTAACGAGATCATTAAAATAAAATTATAAAAAATAAAAATAAAAGGAAACAACATAAAATACGTAATGTTATAATTTTTCTTGGTGCAGCTTTATATCTTAAAATCATTTCATTAATACCTTCTCTATGAATTTTATCAATAATATCTTTCTTCATCTATGCAAATAAGCTAACATTCAACCACTTATCTCTCATTCAATTATATAGTTCAATCTTCACAATATTCTTTTAACGGTAACAGTTGCAACAAGTAGTTAGTGTAAAATGATTTTTTTATAATATTAATAAAGATATCATTTGTAGTCCATTGCCAATCATCTATGAAGTTAGTATACAATAATAAGTTTCAAGCGGAATGCCAGCTATACCAAATAATTAAAAATCCTTTGAAACAATGTATTGAATAAAACCATAAAATAAATAAATAAATAAATATATATATATATATATATATACTATGGAAAAAAGTTGAATTACAACAATAAATGAACAATTTCGATAAATAATTTAAATTTTGAGGAAAAAAAAAAGACAAGAAAAATTGTTTCTGTTTAAAAAAAAAAGACCCTTAAATTTTGAGATTTTAGGATTTATTGAGTGGATGTATGTCAAATTAGAAAAAATGTAATATAATATAATATACTAACCTGCATAAATAGAAAACACAAGAAAAATTGTTTCTGTTCAATGCAAAGTAGAGTAGGAGTAGAAGATATAAAAAAATAATAATAATAAAAAGAAATATTAATTATAAAATAAAAGTGGAGAAACAAGAGAAGAGTAGCCGAATAGGAGTATGAGATAGTAATCATAAGGAAAATAATAATAAAAAAGAAAGAAAATTATTAATTATAAAAGAAAAGTAGAGTAAGAGATAAAATAGGTACATGAAAAATAACAGAAAGGTCTTTTAGTAAAAAAAAAAACAAAAACAAAAAGAGAGAAAAATAATAAAAAGGGAGATAAGATATAATTAGAATTAGAAATAATAAATAAATAAAATCATAATTCCGCC